>JABWIB010001546.1:47012-67750 GCA_016617825.1 Platyplectrum ornatum | reverse complement strand
GTGGGTGAATAGTTATAAGCAGAGTAGAACATGTTAAGTAAGTTGAGGAATATGGTAAGCTTCCCTAAATAGTTGAGTTTTAAGGGAGCGCTTCAAAGTTTGGAGAGTGGAGGATAACCTTAACAGGCGAGGAAGATTATTCCAGAGGGCAGGTGCAGCCCGGGAGAAGTCCTGTAGCCAGGAATCAGAGCATTTGTTTAGTGTAGAAGAGAGCTGTAGATCCTGTTTAGATCTTAGAGAACGAGCTGGGATATACCTTGAGATGAGTGAAGATATGTATGTGGGTGCAGACTATACTTTCATTCCAAACATTATAGTTTGATAGCGAAGAGAATTCAATAATAACTAGTTTAGCTATTACAGCAATAAATAAATGTATTATTTCATTGATTGAAAAGAAGAAGGATGTCAAACAAGATATGTGTAGGTGTATAAATACTAGAAATAACAGTAAATAAGAATAAATAGGATATGAAAAAAGTAAACATATACAACTTTTTTAAAGTTAGAAAGTTGAAAAGCTTAAACAACTTAAAAAAAACTACTGTAAAGTTAAAAGCATTTAGTTATTGGAAAGTTGAAGTTATACCAATAGCAATACCA
The DNA here is from genome assembly GCA_016617825.1 of Platyplectrum ornatum. NCBI lineage: Eukaryota > Metazoa > Chordata > Amphibia > Anura > Limnodynastidae > Platyplectrum > Platyplectrum ornatum. The sequence goes on along the minus strand of JABWIB010001546.1, from coordinate 67,147 downwards.
ATTTAACAAAAACTAACAGCGTTGGGCTGGATAGAGGGTGTGATTTATTTAAAGTCCCACCCCCTGAAATATAAAAGGCATACATTTGCTAAAAATGGGTGGAGTAGATGTAATCAAACTCCACCCATCATAGTAACAATCAGGGCTGAGGCTGTGAATCACGGCATCAGCCCAAATCCTGGGAGATTTGCTGAAACTCCCGGGATAACGGGAGAATTGTCTTTCCCTGGTTATAGGCAGAGTTGGAATGCAGGAGGAGTAAATACATTAAATACTTAAATAGGTAAATGTTCTTATTGCACACAAATACAGCTTTTATTTTCCATAGTCGTTTAGATTTGGTCTCACCCTCAGAGAGCCCACCCCCTCCGCCTGTTTTGGCCTTACTCTCCAACTCTAGATGGGCCCTTGTGCTGTTCCCCGTAACGGATTTAAATATCCTCTTCACAAGTTTGAGTGCTAAAATGGAAATCCACATTGACTCCATTGCTAATTCCCTGCTGTCACGTTTCAGACAAGGCCATAGAGCAAAACACTTATACATGCTCATACCTCTCATGAATAATTCATAAGAAATCGCAGGACACAGATCCTATTGTCAGAATCAAGTCACCAGAGATCGTCTTTTAATGCAGACCAAAAAGCTTTTTATGTCTGTGTATAGAAAGCATTTAAAGTGATACACACCCAACATACACTTCACGCTGTGTGCCGCAAAAATTAGTATCATTTATTGGTCACCAGGACATATTGTGTATTATTTGTGTTTTGTTGCTTGTTTTTCTTTAAACACCAGTGTAATTCTAACTGTGCGGTTCTAAACAGGAACAAAATATGGTGGTTACCATGGGTAACAGCAACTTACTTGCTCATATTCTGAGGCAATAGTTTTTATACGCATCAGACATACTGGACTCAATCCAGAGTTTTAGGTCGGAAGATGCTGAAAGGGCTTTTCACTCTTCAACCGAAATTCCTGACAGAGCCCATTGAAGCGAGTGAACGGATGCATGAAGGACAGGGCCTGAATTTACTAAGCTGGGAGGTTGAAAAGTGGGGATGTTTCCCATAGCAACCTGATCAGATTTCAGCTCACATTCTCCAGTATGTAAAATGAATCTGAGAGCTTGAATCTGATTGGTTGATATGGGCAACATCCCCACTTTTCAATCTCCCTGCTTAGTAAATTTAAGCCCTGGTTTCCTCAAGTGTGGGATAGAATTTGTAGAACATATACCTCAAATTCATTAATAAATATGTTAACTGTAAAATAATACAGATAAATACATAATATAAAAATGATTATATCACTATTTAAAAAACATGTGAATAAAAATGACCTCAGCATAGTGTACAGGAAAACGAAACGCTGGTGTAGATTTTTTGGTGGAGGTGCAGACGGCCCGGTACTGCATGCACAGCTGCACTAATCTGCCCGCTTTCTTATTTAAATATAGCGGTACACCTCATTCCACTAGCGCAGAGCACTTGGACACAGGCAGCTAAATAGCGTTGCGTCTCACGTTCTGCACATGCTCAGAGCGAAATCCCGCTGCACTGCCCTAGTGTTCATAAAAGAAGTATTTATAAGAGAATGGGGTTGAATAATACCCCGTTCACACAGAAGCCTATTACCAGGGTAATTCAGCCAATTTCCCGGGTTAAATGAACTACCCGGGCTAGTGTGCTCTGTGCCAATGGCGCTAAAATGACTACTAACTACCCTGGTTCTGTGTGAACGGTGTAGGACCAGGGTAGTTTGGGAATTACCAAGGTAATTCAGCACTGTGAACAGGGTTAATTACCAGGGTGATTCAGATCCACAGCTAACAACCCTGCTCGTTAAAAACAGATTTACCAGGGTAGTTTGTGTGTATAGATCAGAATTTCAGGTAAAACTTATTTCAATGGTTTATGTATAGCTCACGCGTAAAACTCATTTAAATTTTTTGTAGCGCTCACATATTACAGGTGAAAGTCGGAACTTCGAATGGCTTTTAAACGGCACAGTAATTATCAAGGAATATATTGTAAAGTGTCCAATTATGTGTGTGCAGTGGCCTCTTACTGCGACCTGAAATTATTGGATTTGAAACACAGGATCCTCCTTTCTTCTAAGCAACTCCATCTGCTAGATTGCTAGGAACGGTAGTATTTGCTGCTGTAAGAATCCAGCCATCTGCTAATAGAAAGATAATTTGCTGCCTTTTGCCTGCTGTCTTGAAAGTATCAGAAGCCAATTTTCGAAACCATTGCTTTTTTCCCGAAAAATGTCTAATTTAAATGATTTGTTAAATTATGCCTTGCATTACATACTGGAAAATAGAATCGGTTTACTGCAACATAACACATCTGTGACTTTTTAGGGTTTTTTCCCACTTCTGATTTACTTAACATGTCGTACTTGTATAGTTGATTATGTAAATGGATTTCCAAAATAAAAGTAAAAAAAAGAATTTGCTGGATAACGGCATGTTAATTCTGCACGGTAATATTTTAGGTGGGGATTGTGTCTAATTGAATTTAATAAAGATAATTAAGTAGTTGGAGAAATGTCAAAGTACAACTATGTATGGAGGGGCCTTAATACAAGTGTGTTGTCTCGTGTGTGTGGGAATCTCACAAAGCCTTGTTGTGGCTTTGCAGCCTATCCATTTCCTGTGCTCTTAGGCAATCAGGGAGCATGCATACTTAGAATACACAGAGCTCCTTCTTTGTCATCATATATCTACTGCCTGACAGCTCATCTTTATTTATATGGTTTAAAGCCGTGTTCAAAGTGGGCCGGTATACACCAGTACGGTATATCGCCACTTTTTTTCCCGCACTGTGCTCTGTCCCCTTGTATAAGCCTTACCACCAGCAATTATGTTTTAAATGTTCTCCTCTATACCCTCTTCTCCCATACCCCCACTTAGAAATACCCACTTCGAGTTCTGGTTTAGAGTGAGCATGCACAATTCAAAATCAGGATCTTCCTCGTGTCCGTAAAATGTAATTTAGAAAGTCTGGATTCGGTCTCGACATTGGAAGCTTAGTGATGGCAATGTATAGGGCACAATCTCCTGGTTCTAACCCACTAACCATGCCAATGAGCCATAATGTGATTGCAGAAAGTTGAAGCTGGCAGAGTAATTATACTCATGCTGGGATCCTGGGGATCTAGATCTTGATCTTCACATACATCCATTACAAAGTACAAGACACATCTGACATGAAGGAATGTTCTCCGTAAGCTACATGTACTCCATCCATCAAACCTTCTAGTATTCCTGGGAACATATATTTTCAGTCACACAATGGGTCACACACATTATAGTAATATTCCCACCTACAGATGGATCCCTTACAATTAAGCTCTAATATGGGGGCATGTTGGTCATATTATTTACATGGCCCAATAACACCCCCCTGATTTTATCCTTATTCTGTGTCTTTCCCACCATTTCCCCCCTTCCTTCTTTCTTTCCACCTACCTTTCCATACCTCTGGTTCTCATGCTTCTCACCAACCCCAAAGCTACTTTTCCATTTCTTTTCTTCACTTACCTTCTTTACTGTGTCTTTTCCTGCCAACCTGTGTACCCTAAATGGACAGGTCTACAGATAGGCCATACTGGAGACAGGAGAAAACATAAAACATATTTCACAAAATCAGGGGTGTGTCTGGAGGTGGCGGTTTTTATAAAAATTAGGCAGGGCTTAGTACTAGTGGCGACAAACCATACCATTGTATACCATCTCTTTTTGAGCACTACATTTTATTTTGTATTAATATTTTTGTAGTAGAGCATGCCCATATTGTGTTTTGTTAATACTTTACACTATCCAATTAACAAGCTTCTGATATGCTTATGATTCTAGATAATTTATGCAATGGGAAATTCCACAAGCATCTCCAAGACCTATTTGCTCCACTTGTTGTCAGATATGTCGACCTCATGGAGTCTTCAATTGCACAGTCAATTCACAGGGGCTTTGAACGAGAGTCGTGGGAGCCAGTAAAGTAAGGAACCCTTTGATACAATGGGAATTTGCACGAGATGGATGGAAAGTCTTCCCCAAGTGGAAAGAATGTTCTAGATTCTCACAATCTTAAGTAGCCGACAGTGGGAACAATTATTCAATTAAATGTGTGTGTGTGTGTGTGTGTGTGTGCGTGCGTGCGTGCGTGTTTTCAAAATGTCATGTAAAATAAGATGTGTGTGCACCTTAATGAGACTTTTTAATTACTATTGTTCAGAATGTGAAAGCCATATTTCCAATATTTCCATCACCAGTTTAAATTCCAAAAACATTGATTTTTTAAAAAATTTTAGGTGAAAGTTTAACTGTTGTTTAATGTATTTCATTCTTAAAGCTGCTAAATGACAAGCTCGTAATTGTTAAACCTTGCATGTTTATGTGACATACCTCCCAACATTCTACTGGGGAATAACAGGACGAAGCCCAAACCCTGGTACCGCCCAAACCCTACCCAACTCCATCCAAACCGCTGTCAACTCCTCTCAAGCCCCGCTTTAACATTCGTTAAAAGTAAAGCCAATTAACACCTGTCTTGTCCCTTTATTGGGACAAAACAGGAGACAGGCAGGATAGTCACCCTAAATAGGGTGGCGGTAATCCAGGAAGTTGAAAGGTACAATGTAATGTTAATATATATATATATATATATATATATATATATATATATATATATATACACATACACACAGGGTACATCTATACGCTGCTGTGGTGTTAGTAAATGTTGAAGTTCTGAGAAACCGGTTATTAATGGCATATATTTGCATTACTACACATTTCCCATTGGTAAATCCCTAATTATATTGATGGTCATTCAAAGAATAATTCCATCTCCTACTGGGAATCAAATCTTGCATGGATAATAGGAAGTACAAGCTGGATTTAAAAGGGGCATTTTATCTGGGACAACTTTTGGTAACCCACCACAGTTCCACATGCATTTGCGGGTAGCATGTTGGAAACAGTCAGCACACCCCTTTCACCTCATACCGATTAGAATAAGTTAGAGGATGCCTGGTTGAAATTTACACCTGGGTAAAACTATGTTAAAGGACAGGGGAGTCAAATTTAAATTGTTATAATCAGAGTTGAGAGGTATCATTTCCTAGTTCAACTCTAAATAATGGTTACAAAGTAATGCTCGTCAGTGTGAGCTTTTATTCTTCCTGCATGCAAAGAATAAGATGGATTTGCCTCCCCTAAAATTCAGCATGGTTTTGCCCAGGTGGAACTTTCCACCTGTTTTCCTCTTATTTTCAAAATTTGGATCTGGCCCACAGACATTCCCTGCTGCAGGATAGAAAGACTAGGCAATGAATAGGGTAGTGCATGACCCTGATAAGAACTGGCACAGTCAGGTAAGTCATCTTTTGAGTCCAGTTTATACGTAGGTTAGGACAGCCAAAAATGTGACACTGTAAATGGGCAATAGAAATATCCCTAAAGACATCTTTTCCTAGTTTTTATGTTTAGAAAACATTGATGGGGAAGTAAACAGGAATTAAATCCAGTTTTTATCTTGTTGTGTTTTAGACATTTTGGAGACAATAAAGCATATTTATTTCAGCAAGTCTAAAGCCACCAAACAATGAGGAGACATATGGGTCTTATTCATGAGCTTATGTGTATCTTAATGACAAGTGTGCTTTTTTTATTCTGACAAAGGAACCACACTCTTGAAAAAAAAAATGGTGACAGAAGAAATGTTTGTGTGTTTTGGCTTGTGATCTGATAAAGCACTGGCACTTGGCATGAATCAAAAGATCTACAGTATTAGTGACTGTAAATGGCATAAGACATAAAACACAAGTCCAACTTTATTGAACCAGACTGTGGGTTGCTTTCTAACTATAGTCTGCTACAAAAAAATCCAATATTGCAACTTAAATATTGATCTATCAGACTTTTAATAACCCATTAGAACTAAGGATAATTAGGATTGACTTTGGAGCGGGGAGTAACAGGGGAGTTTACTGCCCTATGGGCCTAAGGCTATCCAGTAAGGGTTGCCATTGATGGGTTCAATCAATCATGTGCTCAATGGGAACTACCAAACAAGTCCAGGTGGTCAGTGACTGGTCAGTGTGTGCAGATAAGATGACCAAGTGAACTTAGTTGTCCTAAACACTAATCAGATTTAAACTGGATTTAATCGGTCTGGATCGGTCTATAGTTTCTATTGAACTGTATATAGGTCCAGCCCACAAAATGTCAGCCTACAATACGTATACGGGGAGTTTTCCTGTTTCAATGTATACAAATATCAGGCTGTGGCCAGCTAATACCAGTAATGACTTTAGGAAGCCAAGTCCTATAGAAGTAAAAGAGGTTTTCATGGTTGCACATTGTCAACATTCCTTACAAAGCAATGGTGGGTAACGTGTTTACTGTTGGGTGGAAGACCAGGCCCCATAGGGACAGGGGTATCTCAGCTGGCAGTTCAATCAACTCTCAGAGGCTGTCAACTTGAAATAGTCCTCAACATACATGGAGAGCCAAGCGCAGTCTGATGATGCTAATCTTCAATAGAGTTCTGTGAATGTAGGGGGGGAGGATAACGGTCATGGCCCCCCACTCTCCTGCCCATTTGTAGTCATACCCCACCCAACCACGATATTTAAACCACTGGCTCAAGTCATTTATTATACTTACCTAGAAGTTTGCAGCTTGTTTTTGTAATGCTTACAAAACTGTTATTGTGGCATTTTGGTGTTTGTTTCTTTTTATTTTGTAATTGTATGTTGTCTGTTATGTAATTGTCTTTTTTACTTCCACAAAGCTGACAGATTTACCATCCTCATGCTTCCTTCTCAACTGGTTGCTTCTATATTCTTTTGACTTTTGTTTTGTTATGTACTATTTTGTTGTGGTTTCTTTCCGAGTGTTTTGGTGCTTCTGCTACATCCGCATTGTCATGTTATGGTATCTTTTTCTTTCTGTCTGTTTCTTCCACAGGAGTTTAACAAGTAATCTGCCCAATGTGAATCTGCCCAATGTGAATCTCCCTAAAGTACCTGTAGCTCTGCCAGTTAACCTCCCACAAATGCCTAGCTTTTCTGCACCGTCATGGATGGCTGCAATATATGATTCTGAGTGTGTATTTACTTCACATTAGACCTCATTTATATGTGCAGTAGTCTTAGCATGAATGTGGATGAATTATTTCTGCTGGAGTCTCTTCAGAAATTCACATTGCTCAAAGTGTTTTGTGAAATTATTTCCAATTGACACTGTCATTGCATTCCACCAAGACGAAAAATGTAAAAAAGACCCCCAACACTAAAACATAATGATAACAATTAATATTAAAACGGTAAACTGTATCGCCCATAAGAAGATTTAGAATTACCGTTAGTATTTTATTCCCATTTCTCAACAAAGTTTAATATATGACAAAACAATTTATTTATGGTATGTAATTATGGGTACAGACTAGACTGTGGGTAAAAATGGTGGGCCTACCCTGGGCCAGTCCAATGTTGGGCAGCTTTGGGCAAGTTTGGCTAACCACCCAATTAAAAAGTTCCTAATATTGTAGTAGGTGGCTGGACCTAGTCTTGCACTCCCAGGCTAGCCTAACGCTATATAATGCTTACCTACCACTGTAAAATTCTACATAATCTCATTATCAGCAAATAAAAATATACAATAACATAAAAAACCATTAGATGATATGTTATTCATTATTAAATATTAAACTCAGGACTAGAAAGAACTAAAAGGTCCGTTTATTAACCATTTAGAAAATAAGAAGTCACGTTCAATTTCCTGCATGCAAAAATGTAATAAAAATAATGGCTAAAATCGCCACTTTGGTTTAGCCCCTTGGCATTTTATTCTGCACTGGTGACTGACTGACTTAAAAAAAGACTGTACACCGAATTAAAAATGGTGTATTAGTACAGTGTTTGAAAATAAGATCTGCCACCTGTCATGGTTGAGGAATGCACATTGAAACGTACAAAAAAGAAAAAAAAAACAAAAAAAACAAAAAAAATACAGTTGATGGTTGACAAACAAAATCTGTTACCAAAATGCATTTGGTGAGGTACAGAAACCGTCAAGATTAACATACATGCTTATGCTTTTTTTTTATTTTTTTTTTTATTTAATTAAGAATGTGTATGTCAGAAATATAAAAAAAAAAATCTTTCTCTCTTTAAACAAATTATATATATTTATTTAAGTATATAATATATAATATAAGTTAATAATATATATAAGTTTTTAGTTTTTATTCATGTATTTATTTTTTCAATTTATACAAATACACACACAACGTGCCTGTCTCTTACACAAGAAAAGCATTCTGGTTAGTAAACCTACGCATATTAAAATAATAATAATACTTATATATACAGCTTATGGCTTGCCAATCACTTGCATTTTTCATACATATCTAATTCTATGAATAAAATATGTATAAATATATTTTGCATTAAAAAAGTTTGTTATAACTCAAAATGTATATAACACTATATTCTGTAAAGAAATAAAAGTCCTATTCATGCTATGATTACTGTATAGGAGAAAGGTAGATTAGGTAGCGGTAACAGGCTTCTTCCCTCTGTGCATGATCTGTGATACTGTCTCTTGGAAAAGATATGAATCAGTAACTGAGCATATGATGGCATCGCTCAATCAATGAAATCCAAATTAGTTGTGGGAAACATTTCAATTGTGACATTACTATAAAAAACATAAAGAAGGACAGGGGAGGGGGGGGAATGACAAGACATTTGAAATAACTCTGAAGGCATATGGGTGTCAAAATGTTGTAGCAATAGACACCAGTTATTCCATTTGTGTGTACTCTGTGATTTAAAACATAAACCATTATCGTTCCAAAACTCAATTTAGATTTAAAAATAAAAATATATATACATTTGTTTTTCCAAGCTTCCATTTGGAAGCAAACTCTTCGCATAATGTGACTGTAGCTTTGCAGACACCTACATAGAAAAATATTTACCATCACTGAGCCAAAAGTACCTGGTTGTATATCTTTTCAAGCGCCTGTTTTTCTCAAATATCTTCACAATGAAAATTTTGTTTTTTACATTTATCAGATATGTCTCTGATTAGAAATATTACTTGTTCCTAAACCATATCTTTTGTCAAAACAGGACTTCAAGACCCTTGGCATGTTGAAAATATAAGTTTATTAAAATTTCCACCCTGCAATAGCCCTGTGTGCATTAGCTATGTATTGCTCTGCGGCATTAACTCAATGCAGCTGGCATCTGTCATAATAGAAACACCTACTTTAATCTGTTTCTATTGAGGATGTCAGTACTAGTGGTACTGCATGGTGTGTATAACATCTGATAAACTGCTGTGTTAGCAATAGTGGTATGCGAGGAGGGGATTCAGTATGAGGGCATAATTGTGAAGAGAGAAATAAAAGAACATTGTTAGATAGAAGCTAAAATACCATAGTCGTGACATAGAATATATTTTGTAAAATTTAGTATCTTAGGAGGTGGCGGCACAATATCTTTTTGAACAAAATTAATAAAGAAATAAAAGCGAATTTAGTTGGAAACAGAGTTTCTTCACAAATAAAATGATGTCCTCGCTCACCACTAGTTAGCACAACCCTTTACCTAGTTTCAATCTATTTAACAGTATTACTATAGAAATGCATGGAACCCTGATTGCTAACGACTGCAGTGCGGTGGTCAACAATCACGGCTTGTACACCCCAGTTTGTATCCTTAATTTCAATAACTACATATGTTGATGTAATTATTAATTAAGGACAAGATTTGCCATACAAACTATCCAGTTTTGTCCAATTTTGATATTTGTTGTGTTCTGCTCCAAAGCAAGATAGAATAGGAAAAGGAAAATAAAAACCGTAAAATTCAGCCCTGATGATGGAGATAAGTCATTGAATATGGAAATTGTTCTCACCTTGTCCAAGTTAAAAAAAAAAAAAAGGTTCTCCTCATCGGGCTATTTGTTGGTCCTCCTACTAAATGTATTTTCTCGTATTGTTCTACCAGTAATGGATCAGCAACCTCTGAAGATTTATTTTGGAAACTTGATGCCCTACAAACTTTTATTAGAGATCTACATTGGCCCGAGGAAGAATTTGGAAAGCATCTTGAGCAGCGCCTTAAGCTAATGGCCAGTGATATGATCGAGTCTTGTGTCAAAAGGTAAGATGTTTACTACTAAATACGATTTCAAATAAGTTTATACATGACATGTTTTCTAATGCTATTTTTTCTTCTACATAAATATATTGAGTTTATTTTAAAATTTACTTCCCTAATCCCAAGGTAGCCAGACATGTCATTATTGTAATGCACTTATGCCTATAGGAGTTTATCTGATCTGTTTCTAAAGTTAAGAAAATATTTATAATTTAGAGCTGTAAATCTCACACTTTTTAGGTGTGTTACAGTTATCCAAGTACCATTACCATTCATCAGCCTCTCCTTAATTCTCCTTTGCCACTCTCACTATGATTTTGCTATTAACACATCTAGGTGTATATTTACTAAGCGGTGAGATTGCAGTGAGATTGAAAAGTGGGGATGTTGCCCATAGCAACCAATCAGATTCAAGTTCACATTCTCCAGAGTGTAAAATGAAAGAGCTTGATTCTGATTGGTTGCTATGGGCAACTTCCCCACTTTCAAATCTCACTGCAATCTCGCCGCTTAGTAAATATACCCCCAACTCTTTAGCTTTTACAAACTTTCTGAAACTTCCCCCGTCACCTCGTGTTTTTTTTTTCTTTTTAACTCTATCCCAGCCCAATTGTCCTGTGTACCACAGTGGCTCATGTACCACCACTGATACACTTACCACTGGTTGAGAACCCCCAGTTTTGAGAACAATTGTAAATCAAGACAAAGTGAAATTTCTATCAGATTTTACAGCATTTTAGCCTGTTTTAACATGCTTATAATTGTTCTTGTTTAAATGTTCAATATAAAGCTTAGGAATTCAAACAAGACTGTATTCAATAGTTGATTTAGGGAGATTAATCTTCGACTTGCTTTAATCAGATTTTATTGGCAGGTACACATAGGTCAATAACAATAAAGTGGCTTGGTAACAGTCAATTATTTTCTTTTTACATTTTTTACTTTTAGATTTTTTTTTAATTATTTAGATTTTTAAGAATGGGTAATTAACCTGTTCATTGCTGAAACGCTGTCAAAAGAGGTTAGTGTCAATACAAGGTGAAAGTTAGGGTTAGATAAAGGGGAGGGAAAGGATCATAGAAGGTGAGAAGAGGTTTAGGGTGTAAGGAGGGAAAGTTTAGGTTTAGGTTAGGGCAGGGTTAGACTGTGAGAAGGATAAGGTTAGGGTTAGGCTGAGGGGACCATTAGGGTGATGGAGTGAGAGGGTTAGGGTAAGGATTAGAATAAGGGTTGGAATTAAGGGAAAATTTTACCTGACGGTTACAGGGATTTAAAGCTTCTTCTGCCATCGAGTCGTCTTGACATTCCCATGTTGTCATATTGATACCATGAACGACCCTGTTGAAACAGGGTCGTATGGATTGCAAACCACATTCCTTTAGCAGTCCAGGTGGAATTTGTTGCTAACAATGTCCAGATTGATTTCTCCACGGGCCAATTTTGCATAATACTGGGAGGCTTAGGAAGGTGCAATACATAAATCTATTCAGTATCTCTGCATTTTTTTTTATTTTTGTAATATTAAAAATGACATACTTTTAACATAAATTAACGTATATTAATGAATGTATTTTATAGTAGGTGCTATACACAAAACCATACATAATACTGATAATAGTTCTTAGGCTCTGAAAAAATAGCATGCTGACACGACAACACGGCTGAGATACTATGTGTTACTTCACACAGTGCTCACCAGACAAAAATACACATGTATCATGTTCTGAGGGCACTGCACACTCAAAATGAGCACTGTGGGTGTACAAATGGCAAAGCTTTTTAAAAAAGAAATAAATAAAAAAATAAAATGATATAATTCCTCTTATTCTTCGACTAGATAGATAGATAGATAGATAGATAGATAGATAGATAGATAGGAGATAGATAGATAGATGATAGATTTTATCCATCAGATATATAATTAACTGTGCCTGACATCTCTGTAAATGCATAACGATTACATTCAAATTGCACATCTAGCATAAATACTTACTGTAAATAAAAACATTTCAACTGTATTTGTACCGTATTACAAAGAGCAACAATACATCTAAACATACAAGTGGCACAATGCAATGAAAAGGCTAGCGGTAAACTGCTATTTTCACCCCAGTGAATTCTCATTGCTAAACTTTCTGATCCTGTTTATTTGACCTCTTAAGATAAATGGATATTTGTATTTTTTATCAACCCCCTACAGCATCATGTTATATCTACGGATAAGATTTAGTAATTAGTGTCCCCATATTTTGAATGCCCTGAAGCAGAAATATTTAATCCGTCATTTATCACTAAGTGGCTCAAGACATGGTATGGTCCCTTTAATACCTAGTAGGCATATTTCCTTGCAGAAAAAAATACCATGAAATATCATAAATATATGTAATATATATAATTATAAAACATGTTATAAATATCTTTTTGTAATATTATTTTAATGAAACCATTTTGAGTAATTGAACCTTTTGTTAACATACAGATATGTACTTCAACAAATGAGAATAAAACACAGGACTGTTCATATTATAATAGTGTTTCATAAAATGCAATTATCTAATTTATTTTTAAATATGTAAAAGTATGCAGACACTACAGGCTTTTTTTCCGCTGTCACACATTTCCATTTGTTTCTGGAGGCATATTATGAATCTGATTTGTTAAGAATATCTGAAAACCTACATGATCATTATTGGCATCTCAGATGAAGACGGCAATGTAACCGCTTGGAACCTAATTGAATCTAATCGTGTTGGGCAGTTATCCGGCAGCACAGGCTTAAACTGTAATTGTTTCTTTTCATGTTACAGGTTTTTGGGTTTGTTTTTTTTTTAAGAGTAAAAATGAAATAAAAAATAAAAAGAAAACAAAAGTACACAGCAAAATAACAGTAATACAGTGAAATTGCTTATATTTATACTTTTATGTAAAACAATAATTGAATCATATTTTTGTTTCTTTTATTTTATTTTTTTTTTACAGAAAATATATTCTTTATAATTGTAGAATTATTATAATTTTTTTCAACCTATAAAGAATTTACTAATGCAAATACATTCTCTGCAAAGGATAAAAAATTGATTGAAAAAGTGAAATAAATATTCTTAGTTAAATAAATCACTTTTCATATTTTTGCTTTTGTTTGCTTACATATGTTTGAGGTCCATTTAGTATTTTTAAAATCTCAACAATGACATAAATAAAACACAAACACTTTTTGGAGTTTGCTGCATTTCTGTAAATTTCCAAAAGCTGTATTTATTGTTATCTCCCCACTTGCATTAACCCTTGCATGAGGAGCATAATTGTTATGATATACGTGATCCATATTGACATTAAGTCATTTACTTTCTATTTTGCTATGCTAAAACTTAAAATGTTTAAATGCAGTATTTTACACTGCAATCGACATTCTGATTTACAATCGTTTTTTTCCCTCTTCCCTGATTTAGTTATCCATCACAACTTGAAGCATAGGAACACATGTCAGAAAGTACTGATGACATATTGTTAATGTAAATGCAAATTCTGTTTTTCGTTTTCATTTTGTTATGAAAGTCTCCATGATAAAACACTTGCGACTGAACAATGAACAATCGGGAAATGTAACACCTCCGTACACAGATGGTGTCTGCAGTTTAAGAAAGTACCAATAGAAATTGGTGTAATTATTTAAAAAAAAAACCATATAGTAAATTAGGGGTTTTTAAATCCTAGATACGGTCTCATCTTAATCATAGTGTATTTTTAGCGTCGGCATACTGTTAAACTAAAACATTATAATTGTTTACACTGAAGAATAACGTAAAACAGCTAGCAGCGTATGCAATAAATTAAATATTTCCTTACAAATTCTAAAATATTATCAGTATTAAAAATAAATTCAGAAAATAAAATTGTTAACAGTATGTAAATAATCAGACCAGCCTTTTACTTACTTACCGTTAATAATTGTTCAGAATAGAATAATAATAATAATGTTATTATTATTATTAATAATAATAAATTCCAATTTTATTTAATACTGAAAGGCTAAGCACCTCCTACACAAAACATATTGGAACTAGCATGAATTGTCATCTCTCCATAAAATATAAATAACTTTACATAGTGATAGATAACAGGTATAATAAAAGAAGTTTTTATGATTATAATAATAATAATATTATATACTAAGAAAAATATATATAATTATGCTATATAATTGGTTGCTGCATGTTTTCTTTTTGTAGATATGTGGTAAAAAAAAGGCCTTTTTTTAAATGTACCATCCGAAAAAGTTGTTAAATGTTTTGTTTTGCACCTGTTCTCTAAGTGTGGTCATTTATACAGGTGGTAGTTTATTCCACATTAGACACATAGGGCTATAGATAGATCTGCCTAGGGATGCCACCTCGTGGGGTGACCATACCCAGGGAAAGACGAGTAAAGACGGTGGAGGGAACCTGCACCAGACGCCTGGAAAACTCTACCCCACATGTGAAATGAATCACAGTGATAATCATGGGACTGAGCTGAGATAGGGAGATTTCCCCGTGGACATTCAATGGTGTGCTGCATTCAGGCCAAGGTTTAAGAACTCTGAGCAGACACCAGGGGACCTAGTAAGACCGGAGGCGTTCCAACATAGTCTGGGGGGGTGTGTGTGCATATTACAGGCATTTTTGAGTTTCGTAAAAAAATAGTACAACACTTTTAAGTTTAATTATTTGGACCAACCCATTCATGGTGTAGGCTCATAAGCCCATATACAGATGTGTCCACATTCACCTATCGCCAAAACGAGTAAAGCTCGTCCTGCGTGGCATGAATTCCAGACCCTCCAACATAACCCATTCCACCATGTACATAATACTCCGCTCCTGGGCTTTCAGCTGTCACTCACCTGGTTATAACGAACTAACTGATGTCTGAGTAATGTNACAATGGTGGTTACCATAGTAACTGATGTCTGAGTAATGTAACAATGGTGGTTACCATAGTAACTGATTTCTGGAAGTTCCAGAACAGAGTATTTTGTACCTGGTGGAATGGGTCATGTTGGAGGGTCTGGAATTTCTATAATTAAAATACCTCTTAGTTTTACACTCCAGTTAAAGTTGCACAATGGAGTGTAAATCTGAATGTGGACACATTAGCTGATTAAAAATAACTCGCTCAGGGTCTAAATTTGCTAAGCTGCAGGACTGGAAAAGTGGGGATGTTGCCCATAGCAACCTGTCAGATTCCAGCTCACATTCTCCAGTATGTAAAATGAGAGCTTGACTCTGATTGGTTGCTATAGCAACATCCCCACTTTTTCAATCTCGCAGTTTAGTAAATGTAGGCCCTGGTCATCAGAAAAACACTGGTGAGCACTAGTGACTGCAAAGACAGCTAAAGACATGATACCATACCTCCCAACATATGGGTGGCCGAGAGCGGGACCAATTAAGCCCCGTCCCCGATGCGCCCAAACTCCGCCTGATTCACTAAGCTCCGCCCCTTTTACCGCCACGATTGTGCCATTTTTTGGTTTAAAATTCATGTCGGGACATAGTGGAGGAGGGAGGAACAGCGGGACAGTCACCCAAAAGCGGGACACTTGGGAGGTATGATGATACACACTTTGTCAAAACAGGGGTAGGCCAACTGCGGCTCTCCAGTTAAACTACAACTCCCAGCATGCTTTGTCAGGTAGCAATGATGTCTGTGCAGTTAAAGCATGCTGGGACTTGTAGTTTGACATCCCCTGGAGAGACACAATTTGCCCACCCCTAGTCTATACTGAAAAGAATTCATTCATTTTGAAATGTATCTCTATTTCGTATATAAGTTGTATTAACCTGCTCTGATGTACTCCGTCATTGCTGGCACGGCTGTGGGAATACAGCTCCGGAGCTATCCCACTGTATAATCACTGAGGGAATCCCCACAGTGGTATTAGTGCCAGGCACACCTACCCACTCCACATGCTGAAGTTTTAAGCCCGGTTTGCACTTGATCGATTCCATTTGCACCCTGACTTTTCTTTGAAGTCATAGGGAGCAGATGGAGCCTTCATTGAGGCAATTAAAGCACTGCAGGAGGAACAAACCACCAGCTGCTCTCAGGGATTGTATGTGCCCAGAATTAGCAAAGCACTTTCTAGGTAGTACCTCTGTCAGCAGACTGCGGAAGCACACTGAGATCAGGCACCGTCTACCCTCTACCTGGGTATTTAGCCGCACTCAGAAGTGAATCCTTTCATTAAGGATAATTGCAACTCCACAAATAAACTAAGCAGTCAGTGTATGATATTGTGGACAGGGAACTATTCAAATCTTCTACTGGGTTCAAAGCAGCGGTTACATAACAAGTGATAATGTTGTCACACCATGTTCTACAGCCTTATATCATCATTTGTGTCTCTCAGGAGCTCAATGATATATTCACTTTTGTAACAGAAGTCGTATACAATAGACATGTTGTTATATTTAACTCCTACCTAATTTTAGGTATATGGATAAACAATAGCCTAAGTGCCCGTTTCAATTCACTTTGTGTCCCCTTAGTTTGCATAAGAGGGAAAACTCGTAGAGCCGCGTATATAAAATACTACCGTAATAGACATGAAAAGTCGTGCGACTAGCTTTTGTCTGTCTTCTCGGGGAATTAAGTTGGCCTCTAATATTTGTTTTATTTTGTACACAATTTATTTTACAAAATGTTAATATTTAGTCACATTTTAATAATAATACTAGATTCCTATCAGTTCATCGTAACATACAGACTGCAGCGAGAGAACGCTATTTTCTCCTAATACGCCCCATACTGAAAAATATTCCAGTAACCTAAACCTTTCTATATCTGTCATTCTCTCCCTCCCTCATCCTTTCTTATGTCTTTGTGATTCTTAGCAGCTTTTCTCAGCCCACAACTTGCCAATACCCAGGTCACTAGCCTTACAGATAGTATACAGTATACACATTGCAGTGTCTATATATGTAGCACACCGGTTGCCCTGCCACTGACAATGGTTATCTTCAGCCACCTAGTGGTTACTGTTGGAACTGCAACTTTTCAGAGTTACTGACAGAATGAAGCAAAAGCAGGTTAGCATGCTATCGGGATAAATCCAGCGTCATGGCGGTATTTTAGAAAGTGTCACATCTGTACTTACTGCATTGATTGCAAGTGATGTACGTTCCACAGAATTATGCAATGAAAAAATAAAAACTTTCTAGTGGATGACATCATTATTGTAAGACAACAATGTGTATGGCCAAGCAGTTCTGTATATATATGTATTTATATATGTGTCTCTCCATTTGTCAACAGAACTAGAATTGCATTTGAGGTGAAGTTACAGAAAACCAGCCGATCAACAGACTTCCGGGTTCCTCAGTCAATCTGCACCATGTTCAACGTGATGGTTGACGCAAAGGCACAGTCGATGAAACTCTGCAGTATGGAGATGGGACAAGAGGTAACACTAAGTGCTATTTGATTACTGATAGTGTCTATTTAAACCTCAGTGGGAGCTATACTATTTTTTGTGTTTTTAAATTATTTTGATTTTAATTTTTTTTTTTATAAGCCCATTTTTATTTTTATTTACCTTGGTGTTATATAATATCAGTGGAGATACTGCAGTTATCAAACTTTCACAGTACTTTCTTATCCCTTACAGCAGTGTATGAAACGTGTAGTGCTCCCAGCAGAGCAGAGAAAACCCTCCGTCCGGTCTATTAAAGAAATGTTGGCGTTGGACTGTTAAGCATTCATTGAATAATTGGTCATGTTAGCAATCAGGCCAACCGCTGCTCCTCAACTTAACATGGCATTTATCCCCAGAGAGCATTGAAAGAGTGTGGATGCCTGATGTGTATCTTGTTTCACTGCTATATAATTACCGGGCAATATATCTCCCATTCATCTGTGAATCTTGTTTCTCTGTTTCACAAGTCGCATCTGACGTCCGTCCCTTTACATCTGTGTGGCTCCAAAGACAATATGTTTCCTAGATTACCCAGGCCTCTCTGTCTGGCCTGTGCCTGGCTCCTGTACCTGTCATACCTTTTGACTTTTGAAGGATGAATTATGGCTATGCATTGATGCTATCGTACAGTCATTTGTTAATATTTAACGGTTGTGTGAGTACGATGTATAGTAACTCTACACTTTCTCACATGCTGTAATTAAATGCTAGGCAAACAATATCATGTTATCTACTTCCTAATTCCTTCCTCTGGGCTGAGTACAGAGTTTATTGTAACAGGTGCCGCCGGAATGAAAGTAAATTAGGTGAAATCAAAGGTATTGTTTCATTCGGCCTTNATTTTCCACAGGATCTCATTTTGGCCGAATAATATGTTTTATATATTAAAAAATACTTTTTCTTATGTGAAAACAATAGATAAAGGAAAAGGCTTTATTTTTAAACGCATTCAGTGGCCAAAATACAAAGCAAAGGTACAATACACAAAGACGTGCAACGGCCTGGGATCCGAACCCTCTCTTTTCCCCGTTAACCCACCCTTGGTCGTTTGGTTAATGCTTTCTTAGCGTACACACCAAAATGCCAACGAAACATTTTATTCATACGTATGTCCCAACAAGTAAATAGTAAATAATTTTTCTCTAATTTATTAAAACCATTTTAAGGAACATCCACTAATGATTAAAATGCCACTTAGTCTCATCACGTTCAAGGCCCACGTATCTGCATTGTCTTGACAAACTTAAGTTAGGTGGAAATATACCTTATACATCATGTATCCCCATCATAAGGGGACATCAGGGCACAAAGTGAGGGTGTATATGGGAAGTATGCCATACCGGCACTTCTCCCACTGATGTAATGGAAAAATGTAAAATCTCCATTGACTTCTATTATATTCTTTGTTTCCATTCCGCCACTTCTAAATGTCTATACCACCACTGGTCACCTATTCCTGGACAAGATCTTATCTGCGTGGGGTTTGTATATTCTCCCCGTTTTTCTCCTCCGGGTGCTCCGGTTTCCTCCCACACCCCAAAAATATCCCGATAGATTATTGGCGGCTGACTAGATGTCAGCTATGGACTTACCTCTATGTCTTAATGAGTAATGCCCTACGTAATATGATGGCGCCATATAAAAACGTGTTAATAATAATAACACGTATAAAGTCACAAAATATGTATCAATAAATATATGACAAAGAAGTTTCGTACTTCATCTCTTGAAGTGTTTATGACTCAGGATCTCCAACAAAAACTGATTAAAAAGTCATTTTTTAATAGGTATCGAGTTTGAGACTGGGGTTATGGAGGTGGTTCGTGATTGGTTCCACGCACAAGGCACGTGACTCCTATAACTCAGCAGGCCACAACGCTCCCTCCAGGTTTCCCACTGTCTCATTAGCGTCAAACACAGCAGGTTGGCGCGATGCAATTTATGAATTGTGCCCATGGCTGTACCTGTTAGACTTATAAAAATACTTTGCTATAGTGTCACCAGAATATCATAATGTCTCAGCAAGCTACATGGTACATACACGCTGTAGGAACGTGTCACTCAAATTAACAGGGAACCAGCTTTACTAAGAAACGTGTGGTGTGAAGCTGTTGTGAGGTAATCTAGCATAAGTGATATGGAAAGTGACAGTTGCTGTGGTATGGTATTTTTAAAGAAAAGCTGAGTTGATAGACACATGAAACACATGGAAATTATCAGTGCATAAGTTACTGTCTCACACCGAACTATTTTATGAAGCAACTTTGCAACTTGACGAGTTTTTAAATGAATCAATGTTTTGACCTATTACTAACTACAGGAGTAAAAAGCATAAACTTAATGATATCCAAAAGTTGAAAATTAAATATGTTCAACAACTAAAGGACATACGGACATAATATATAATTTACCAATATATATATATATATATATATATATATATATATATATATATATATATATATATATATATATATATATATATATATATAT
>JABWIB010001546.1:9306-36072 GCA_016617825.1 Platyplectrum ornatum | reverse complement strand
TCCCACCTTCCTCTCTCTCTCTCGACCCTACCCTCTGTCTATCTCTCTTCCCACCTTCCTCTCTCTCTCTCTCCCCCCCCCCCTCTCTCTCTCTCTCTCTCTCTCTCTCTCTCTCTCTCTCCCCTACCCTCTGTATATCTCTCATCCCACCTTCCTCTCTCTCTCACTCTTTCCTACCCTCTGTATTTCTCTCTTTCCACCTTCCACTCATCTTCCCATTGTTTTTTTTCTCACTTTGTTTCATTAAATATTTGTTTTACCTCCATTGATTTTCATTTTATGTCTCCTGCACCTTTCTCATTATTTCTGTTCCCATCCATCTGAAAGTTTGCTAAACAGTGGGTAAGTGCGCCTAACATTTTCAACTGTAATGTCACCCCTCCCTCCCCAATGTATAATTAGAATTTATTTCCGTTTTTTTTCCTCCCTTCTGTCAACATCCGCATTGTTTTGACTTAATTAGCATTTTAAACAGACATTAATGCAAACACGTGAAACTGAATGTTCGGAGATATATTTTAATGACTCCTCTCTTTAAATATTGTATAATTCTCGGTGATTGGTGTAAAGAACAAGTTTTATTACCGCGGTAAGAGTGCATAATGTGCCATTTGTTTAATTATTTAGTTATTCCAAGCTACTATGTATGATGTCTACGAAAAGGATAATCAGGTTAATTAACAGTTTATTTTCACAGCTGATACTTTTAAAATTAAAAGTTACATAGGAATAGTTAATCCCAAAAAGAGACGGATGAGTCTGTTGTCATTGTTTATTCAGCGTGTTAATATTTTGCCTTTTCCTGTCTTTCTTTTTTTCTAGCACCAGTATCATTCAAAAATTGATGAGCTAATTGAAGAAACAGTCAAAGAAATGATAACACTCTTAGTCGCAAAGGTAACTTAAACCTCAGGTGTTACAACTGCTGAACGCCGAACTGCAAAAAGTATTGTATGGTTGTAAAAAAAAAATATATAAAATATATATATAGTTTTTTTGTTAATTAAATGTATTTTTATTAGATTATTACTTTGTATTTGCAAATGTTAGGTAGATGTGACTGAATAAACAGGGCTGGATTTTCATGCTACCCTTAGTCACAACATTAATGCCCACCCCACACCCCATATGATGAAATTTCGTGTACTGAATTGAAAAGTTGTGATGTTGCCCATAGCATCAGATTCAAACTTTCAGTTTCATGTTACATTCCGGAGAATGTGAGCTCGAATCTGATTGGTTGCTATGGGCAACATCCTCACTTTTCAATCTCCCTGCTTAGTAAATTTAGGCCTGAGGATTTTTTAGTTTGTATACTTTTAGAATAATTATAAATTAGGTTGCACCCAGGCTCGGCCGAAGGGGAGCGATTCTGGTGAGGAGTGAGAGCTGGCAGCTTAGATATCTCTCGGCGATGCAGCGAGGGCCCCCTCTACTTTGAGAGATTTCCCAACTCTCCATGGATACTGGGAGAAATGCCAGAATATTTAGAAATTGTCGATATGTGCCCAATATTATTTGATATGTTTTATCCTTTGATATGCTAAACTTGTTAAATTTAAATAGTCACAAGTGTTATTTTATGACACACTCTATAGAGCAGATTCAGTGCACATCGTGCAAATTATTTCTCGCAAACAGGGAGAAAACTCGCCTCTCTGGCTCACGGCTCATAGAGCCATGTATAAAAAGACGTGAGCTGTAGTGTGCCGTAATACACGGGGAAAAACGAACAACTTATTCCCGTATTCGCGAGTCATTGACCCTTAGCGTCTGGCCCATTGTTTTCAGGACCGGTGCAAGGTCTCTGGGTACCCTAGGTGAATTTGACTTGTCACTCCCATCATGGTCTTCCCCTATATATATGTATATTACCTTCTATGGACCTCTAAGGCTCCCGCCTCTCCCCCCCAGGGTCTGGCACCCTAGACGCCTGCCTTACATCATCTATTGGTAGCACCGGCCCTGTAACTAGTTAATCATAGGGCACAGTCATTTTTCACATATGTAACTGTTATCATTACTAATAGCTGAACATTGACATGTTAAATAATGTATTACTGACCTCTGTTGTGTTATGTATGAATACTAATGAAATGTATCTTCTTGTCACTAGTTTGTAACTATTCTAGAGGGGGTTCTGTCCAAGCTCTCCAGATATGATGAAGGAACCTTATTTTCCTCATTTCTATCATTTACTGTAAGTGAATATATTTTTCCGCTATTATCTTGTGCTAAATAACTGGCTACTTGCAGATGTGCCGCTGTTTGAAGTACATCACAATGTGAATTTAACCTGTTCACAGTTGTCATATCAAGCTGTCATTACTGGTAACTCTGATGTCTCTGTATAATAATTCATTATTCTATGACAAATAAAATAATAGCTCAAAATTCCACAATTCCAGAACATACATTTACTATTTATCTTTTGGAATTGTGGAAATAAAAAAAAAAAAATAGATGTTGTCCTTGTAGACTGTATTATTCTTCTTGGGGAATGTGGAACCAAATGCAATTTCCCTCACACATTTTGCTGAAACAATGGCTAATTTGTGGATCGGTTGCAAGCAGCTCAGTTTTTAAACAATAATTTCAGACCATCAACTGAGCCGACGTCTCCCTTTCAGGAGCACAATGAAGACTAGAATCCCTTTCTCTCTTCCAAACGCTTTATAGTCATCATGTATTATTGTAATTGTTTCGTCACCCATTTAAACACTTAGTAGTAGAGTTAAAATAGTCTTACTTAAGTGTCCTTTTTCCTTTAAGGTCAAAGCAGCTTCCAAGTATGTGGATGTTCCAGTAAGTATAATTTAATGTTGTTTTTTATGTGAATATAGTTCTGGTATGGTGTGGCTTTACAATATGTTTTGAGCTTTTTGCTTTGATGTAGTTTGTGCATGCTGTAGATTTGAGACTTTTTTATGTTATTCATTATTGTGTCCAACCACCTTTATGCCGTCTTGTGATATTACTAAATATTGCAGGATTTGCTTAATATTCTATATAAATCGCAGCACAGCTTTGAAGATTTTATTCCATGAATATATTCTCAATGTTGTCAAAATTGGAAATTATTTTTCGACAACACAAATTTGCAGCCTTAATCCTGTTTTGACAGCAATATATACTTGTAACAGTATGATAGGTACATTGCAAGACTTCCTAATGAAATTGGCTCTCACAGTTTATAAATAAAGCCCTTAAACTTAGTGAGAAATTAGCATTTAAATTGAGGTTAAGCACATGAATATTGACTGTACGATTTAAATGTCATGGTTAGCTTTCATAAATGTACAATACTTAAAGTAAATTCATTATTTAAACTGTCACACTTCTGAAATGAATTCTAGTTTTAGTGCACAAATTAATACTTTAGTGCTTGTGTTCAGCATAATCCCCTCTATCTAGATAGAGTGCTAGACTCATTTAGAAGCAAAGCCCTTATAGAGACATAGAATAAAAGTCCTCCTAATATAATGTGATTTGTCTTCCACAATTGACTAAAAAAATGAAATTATGGACAAGTGGTATTTTGAAGTTGTCAGTTTAATATAAATAATTTAATATACATAAATTCACCTTTAAAGTTTCACCTTTAATGAAAGTATAAACCTCTATATATATATATATTGCATTGTAGGGTCATTTATGCTTTTATTAGCATATATAATCCTCTTAATAAAAGCAACATATATTTAAAATGTTAAGAGACTAGCATGAACACTCAATATTTTCTCCTAATTATTCTTATTATGCGACTACAGTGGAATATATTTATTTATATATTTATGACTGTAATGAAGATCAATCACACTGCATATAAATGTATGTATATTTTTATAGTATTATATACAAAAAAGCAAAAGAAATAAAAAATAAACACACACACACATATATATATATATATATATATATATATATACACACACACACACACACACACACACTAGTGGAATTTTTATAATTTAATTTTTTTCAAACTTAAATTCCTGCAATTTTATAATAAGTGTTAAAAATAATTACATAGGTATGATATTTTTTGTATATAGCTATTATTGGATCAAACATTTATTAGTTGTAACAATATGTATTTTACCGGTTTTGTTTTTCGTTACTTAATTCATCATTGACTTGCAATGGTGTACAGCACCATTGTTTTGCGAAAGTCATTTAAAAACTTCTAAACAAAAACAAAAGGTGATATGGTATTTATTAAAAAAAAACATTAAATTTATTGCCCTGTTGGGGGATTTTTTTTCATCAAGGTTTTGGGGAGTTTTTTTCTTTTTTGTTGATGTATAATATAACAAGGGGGTAAAGCTTAGGAAATGAACAAAATACTATTCTAGGAAATAACGAAACACAAAAAGTTTTATTTACAAAGAACTATCACAGCGCTGAGACAAAGTAAGCTGCCACAGCAGCCAATTTTGTCCTTACACTGAAACTCTTACATGCAGCAACACATGCTGTGCAAGATATGTATATATGTGTGTATATATATATATATATATATATATATATATATATATATACATACATACATATCATTTATGAATAGTTGCATGTCGCAATGTAAGTGTTCGCATTTCTAGATTTTTTATTATTATATTTGCATCTTATTTACATTTTTTTTTTCAAATGAATTATTTTAAAGAAAAATCAAGTCAAGTGAAACAGGATCAATGTTCTGTTGCATCTTTGCTGAGACTATGGTTAAAATAAAATAACAATAATAATGTGTTTTGATGTTAAAATGGTTTTACTATATAAACTTTAACCACAAGTACAAGACCACAAGAAAATGCGATATGTTTACGAGCTTTGCAGAGAATTACATCTCTCTTAATCTCATTGTATTTTAAATTAGTACCTTGTCATTGTTTCAGCAAGTGTTAGGAGATGTTACCACGTTCCGAGGTCTGCATCTTGTACTCCCTTCGTCTGATAATTGTTTGCTTTGAGTAAGAAAAAAAAAACCTTAAATTACAATCTCATTGCTCCCCCAAATGCTCTTAATTTTCACCCTGGAAATTACATTGGAGTGTTAACTAACTTCAATTCGCAGGGCCTGACAAACTCGCATTACAGAGATTTGATGGCTTAAGATCAAAGGTAACATTCAGTTTGGAAAATAAGGTCTATTATTTGTCTGCAAACATGTTCAATATGAAGACGTAAAGGATATTGACCGCGGTTAACGTAATGAGCAATGTCAGAATATTTTTAATGAGTTTTTGGTGTAAAACAGCCTTTTACCTGCAGCTCATATTCCTCTCACTGACTCAGAGTTACCAGCTGTTGTTCAAGCAAAGTGGGATGTATCTGAATGTTACATATAACGCAACAGACAGAGGTCACGCTAAGAATATTAAGTGTATGTCTGATACGGTAACGCAGTATTACTCCGCAGCAAAAACAAACTGGTGTATTCAGTTATTATGGAGCTATTAGGAAAATATCTTCAATAAGATGAAGACTTTGTAATAGGAATAAATACAATGTATGTTTTGTGCTTATGACCAGATGAGCCAAAAAGAATATGTAAATTATTAGATTTTCTAGGTGTGAAATATTACAGGGTGTATTGAACGTATTAAAACCCACACATATTGGTGTAAATATCTAGAAGCTTTTCACAAATAAACATATCCAACAATGTTTAAACGTTATAATTGCTCCTACACCCCAAAATACCCTTGTATCGCCAGTCACACCATTGGCGCACCAGTGTGCGCCAATAAAGTGAGTAACCTACCTCCTTAGTGTAACTTACATACAATGCATACGATGAAGAGGATTGGAATCTCCTTGTCAGAAATGAAAGCATATAGATAGAAGGACCGGTAAAATTTGTTTGTATAGACAGCCATACTCCTACTGCCAATACTCATGGAAGTTTTACCGACCCCCTGGCCACCATGTGTAATTTTGACAAACAGAATTCGGGAAGGACTGCCCCATTGGACAGATCTTCCATAAACTAGGGAATATAATTCCGAGTCGGAGCGAAATTATATATCTGGTCCAGTATGCGTAAATACTAGCTCAAGTAGCTCACAGTTGTTGAAAACCACGTTGCCAAATCCCAGGACCGTGGCATTTAAATAACATGACTACACTTTATAAACGGAATATCCAAGGGCACTAGAAATAGACGAAACTTTTTCAAAAGATGGAAATACTTGACGTGAGTGAAGCATTGGATGAGAATGTTTTTTAACTGTGTTTTCTTTTTACTCCACAGAAACCAGGAATGGACGTCGCAGACGCCTATGTCACATTTGTTCGTCACTCTCAGGATGTCCTTCGTGATAAGGTCAATGAGGAGATATATATAGAAAGGTTATTTGATGTAAGTAAATGCCTTCTCCTCCTTGGTCAGCAAGCTGGAGATGCCCCAAAATGTGACAAAATAATAGACAGGGGGATAAGTCACATTTTGAAAAAAAAAAAACTAAAAAGGTGATCTTCTTACAAATCTCTCTTTTCCCTCTAATTTGCTCTCTTCTGCTTTGATCTGTATTCTGGTGTACTGTGTTGGTCTGTGTCTGATACTAATCACTGGTGGGCCTTTACGGACACACGGAGTAGACTTACTGTATTGTATGTTCTTTATGTAAAACCTATGGCTTTTATATGTTTTCTTTATGCATGTTACTTTACAGTCTGCTAGTTTCAGTTTCATCTTTCCCGAACCCTTAACAAGAGCTTGAAACAAACATCTCAAAGGAATATTAAATATTTTATGGATATGGAAAGTTTATACTCCTACTAAATTAATATTCTATTGTTTCCTCCTTTTTAAAATATACTCTGTAAGTACTAGTGTAAAAATGTATAACTGTTTTAAGAAACGATCTGTAGTATCTTAATTACATATATAATGGATAAAACTTATAATTGCTAAATTTTTATTAGTTTAAACTAGGAATAAAAGTTCATGTAATCATAAATCAGCTACGATTGTTAAATGAAAACTGAACAAAAAATTATTTTGAACTGAACATCCAGAATAATAAATATCTGCCGATACATAGCCAGATCCGGTAGTCCAGCCTAATTACTGAACTGGACCTAGTTTGAATTAGTGTACCGGTTACTTTGAAGACCACATATGCAGGCAGGATACAGACCGGACAGTGTTATATGCAGTGCTGATAAATCTGATTGTTCTTCATCATGTGTTAGAGATAGATTTGGGCCTGCAAACATAATTTCACTATAGGTTGTAGGATGCTTAGATTAAGGCAGGCTTTAATAAATATAAGTGACATTGTAAAATCAGGCACTAGAGACTGCCGCAACCCAAGCAGGTTTTAGTTCATCTCATCCTATTTTGTTGCTGAGGTATTACAAGTTTCTACAGGCTGTGCCATCCACAGGCTCACATTACCGGTTGACGGACTGGCGGGAAAAATAGAGCTTTCACTCCCGTTATGGTCCAATATTTAGATGCATAGCAATAAAGATGTGCAAGATGTCTATAGAAGAGTCTATAGAAATAATATGTATTGCATACAGAAATGCCACCATCTATAGTACAGTGTTCATGTAGTATAATTCCCATAGGTTGGAAGTCAGGGTATCTGTGTTAACGTTCCTGTTGCCATCAATGTGTGACACATGTTGTACCCCTGTCCGTACAACTGTGCTCGTAGGGAAAGGGTCACCAAACATGTCTGTTATTAAGTAGGTCTTGTGTCAAGCCTGTGTCTCTGTAAGTGTTATTACCCGGCACTATCTATCACACTTCTCATGTGTATTTCCTGGCCGTGCTCCTGTAACGCTATGTTCTGCTCAGTCTCCTTTCTCACTCAGTGTGTGCTACAAACTTTTTTTTTTTACGTCTTTTCCAATCAAAACTCTTTTATGCTTTCTTTTTGTGTGTCTTCTTTTGTTCACTTCTTGCATCTCCTACCTCCAAGTAATCTCTCCTTTATGATTTTTCACTCTCTCACTGACGTCCTTCTGGTTGAAATGGAACTTATCTCTCATGTCAAAAGTTTTTTCACATTATGTCAAGTGGCATGATTTAGAGTCAAATAATCTTCCTGTGTACATCTACTAGCATGACCCACATCCACTGAGAATGCCTGCTACATGTGTACCGCACACAGAGTGCTGAACGTCGCTCTATGCATGCGTGCCCATCAAGTTTTTTATTTTTGGGGATTTTTTTGTTTTTCATTTTTTTTTTAGTTTTTTTTTAAGGCTGATAAGCAATGTTATGACATGCATCCACTAGGCATTAAATTTGAGGAACAACTCATAAGTAAAGCAGCCATTCTGCATATTGGTGCAATGAAATTATCTGTGGTTGTTTCTCATTAATGCCTAAATGCCTTTTCTATCCCTATCCCAAACCTCTTTATATAAACCTGTTTTTTTTTAGTTATCTCCCTGCGATAAACAACACAAATTGATAAATGTAGCATTTATTAAAAAATGATTTATATATTCATATATGGTTTTATATTTAATATAGAAAAACTATATGTAAATATATAAATATAATTCACAAATCTTATATCTAAAAGATAGATAGATAGATAGATAGATACCATCCTATGTACAAAACTTGACATCATAGCAAAAATATGCAAGCCGCTCATTAATACTCGCTAACCTTAGAAGTATCATTCACAAAAACGTAGATATGGATAGATAGATAGATAGATAGATAGATAGATAGATAGATAGAAAGATGGATGGATAGGATATATACAGTAGGATCCAAAATAATTATTTTTAAAATTTAATAATTATAAACAAGCTAGATAGATAGATAGATAGATAGATAGATAGATATTTATTGTTTTAATTAAGAAATGTAATCTTCTTAAATGTTAAAATTGATTCCTCCCAGCTTATTATAAGAACATCAAATTATTAGAAGAGCTTAGGATCAGATGATATGACATTATACAATATAATCACATCTACACGTTTATTTTTATTTTATTGCTGATCAGGTAAAGTGTATAAGGACATACAGAAATAAACTCCTGCAGTATGCAATTCGATCATATGAAACATGTTAGAAACCAGAACAGATGTGTTTTTAATAGCCATATAATCATATATGACATTTTTTCCAGTGGTTTCCTTTTTTTTTATTAATTTTCCAAAGTTTGAATTTTTTTTTCTTTACTTTGATTTATTTTATTTTGTTTATTCCTCTTGTCTTCCCCGTTTAGAAAAGGCTGGATGATAATAGTTCTGTCATGTGCCTGAGAATTTTTGAGGTAATTTCGAATCATCTAAAATGTTTTATTTTGATTTGTTTTTTAACCACTTCATTTCTCACAAGTCATATTTAGCGTAATCATAGTGTTTTATGACTTTTATTTTGAATACTAATATTTTTATGGAATTATTCATACTCAGCAGCTTTTAGTCATTTTTGACTCTTTTAATCAAGCAATAGTACTTTTATTTCCTATCAGACATGAATTGATTTATTTTCTGTTGAGATCATATTAATGTTAAAGGTTTATTTAACCTCACTCCCTAGGGAGGTTGTAGGGAGTGAGTGTTCCCAGACTGCCTGGAGAGTAGGCCACACTCCTGCATCCTGCATTATTTTCCAGTTCTAACTGCATCCCCTGCACAGTGTTGACCCTGGTTTTTCCTGGTCAACAATGTGCAAAGGTAGTGTCGGAACCGCCTTCAGATTACTAGCAAAAAGCCGGGGATATCATGAAACCAGGCGATTTTATGAACACCCCGGCATTTAGCTGGTAATCTGAATGGGTCAGCAATATCGTGACCTGGAGGTCTATGTTCTTTAGAGGTTTGTACCAGACACAAAATAACCTATTTATGACGCAAATCAGTGGGATAGGCAGGTATTCAGAATGGCGCGTGGTTCACCTGTAACCCCTTTGATCTGGCACAGAACAGATATCTCTTCGCACCTTGCAAGGAGGGAGTAACTGCTTAAGATTTCCCCAGGGGTTAGCTATCTTCTGGCCCATTAGCCAGCACAATTACAGACTTAGTTATACAAGGATATACATGGAACACTGAAACATAGAATTTGAAGGAAGATATGAGCCACTGAACCCCAATAATCTGCATATGGTTGGATTTCATTAAACCCTTAATGGCCCTAGACAAGGCCTTGGAGTGGGTGTATATACTGTATAAACTATAAATGCCCATTAACTTCAATTATTTTATGTAGTTCCACACCACTTTTAAATTCCACTTTGACCAATGCCCTAGACCTTATTTGATTTTGTTGTTGTTGGTGTGTTGTGAGATTTGGATATCGTTTTATTTATCATTAACTTCCACCATCTTTGATGGGACTCTTCCATTCATCATAACTGTGTTTACTTCGGTCCATCTTGACCCAATTCTGGAAATTCAAAATAATGTTCATTTCAACTTTGTTTTTCAGTTTAATTTGTCACATTTCCTTGCCTTACGAAAATAGACTTAAATAGAACATAAACATCAGATTTAAGAAATCAAATGATCAAAGAAGACACCAGTTAATACAGATAAAGAAAACTGATTATTATTTTGCCTCCATGTATGTCTTGAAGATGCAGACCAAGGAAAAGATAAGGATTACAACAGATGTGCTTAATGACAGCTCATCTGCTTAAGTCTAGCGGCCTCAAGATCAGTGATTAAAAAGCCATCTCTAACTTTAATGAAAAACACTATCCTGATAATAATACTGTGTGCTTGATAGCTTTCTTGCAGAGTCCATGTCAAGGCAAATCAGACGCAGGAAACATTAGAATGGAGATGATACAGGGATTATGTGGGTCAGTTATATGCTTAATCTGTCTGGCAGGGATTAAACAGTTATAGATTGCCTCTGAGTATTTGGCTTGTCCTTGGCAGTTATCAGATCACACTGGTTGTGCTTACTCCAAAGGCTAGTAAGAACTTAATCATGTAGTGATAGGGGCCGGGTGGAGATGAACTGAAGTCTAGCAACTGGTGTGTTTCTTTTTGAAGATATATCACATACCATTTGACTGTCTCGAGCATCCAAAATAAGTATGCCTTATAACAGTGTATAGGTTTAATGTGTCCATTTAAAGGTAATAGTGAGATGGTATACAAGAACCTCAACAGTTACATAGACCAGTGTTCCAGTGGGTCCGTTCTTTTATTAGAGTGGAAACTGTGCGACACCACTGTCCTTGACCAGAATCCACCCATACATGTAGTTAAGCTCTGCAAATTTAGTATTGTCCCAATATGGGAGATTTACCTGGACGATTTAGCTGGCCACAAACTAGGACAATTATCAGACAAAGTCCACAATTATCGAGAATTAGCTAAAATTGCCCTAGTGTGTAGGAAAAATTTTTTTAAGCATTTTGCTGGCAAATACCTTGTGATTTTGGGTTTGGCTCCATGTACAACGTTGACAGGAGTCTGGATAAGGTTTGTTGGTTAGGCCTACAGCCAGTACTCCTGTCCCGGAAAGAGCATGGGCCTGGCGTCTGCGCCAGCTGTTCCTCCCGGACCCGGCCGAACAGAGAGGGCAGTGGGGGAAACCCGGGATAGGGGGCCCTGGTGGCAGCCATGCATGTAGAGCATGGGAAAAGGAAAACAATAAAGGAAAATAATAATTAGATAATAATATAGATCAATGAATGTAATAAGTGATTCATCCTGAACTGTGTCCCTGGACAGGTTAGGTTAGGAGTCACCTCTTTACGAGTCACATACATAGATTTACGTAAACCATTTTTCCAGGTTGTGCATTTGTTTCTTATTTTCTATATTAGTCCCCAGTCTAGAATGGTATTTCATTGCATGCTATTTAAATCTCCTAATAGCAAAACGCTTAATATATTCCCAGTTTTCTACATTTAGAGGATTTCTGCCTCTTTAGCAGAGTTTTACAGGGACAGCTTTACATGCAGTGATAGATATTTGCTGAAGACAGTTAATTTGTTTTGTATCCTTTCCTGAGAAGATTGTCTCCTAATAAGTCCAAGAAGCCAAACTGATTGCTCTGAAAATGCTAAGGTCACCTCAGTATTACGAAACTGATCAGCCTGTCATTCTGCTAGCAAGTATTAAACTGCACAAAGATTAACTGCTAGCTGTGAGCCGGGCAAATGTCATCACTAGATACAGCGAGAATGATATCAAAGACAGAGAGAGAGAGAGAGAGAGAGAGAGAGAGAAAGGCGTTTGAGGCAAATATTAGATAGATAGATAATATATATTTATGAGATAGATAGATAAACCATCTATGATAAGCGATATAAGCAGGGCCGGCGCTAGTTCTGCGGGCGCCCCAGACAGACCTAGCACCGCGCCCCCTGCAAGTGAATGACATGCGGCGTGACATCATCATGCCATGTACCACCGCGACGTGATGACGTCACGCCGCTTCAAAGCAAACCGCGGAGGGCGGTGGAGTTGTCCCCTCCGCCCTCCCGATTTTGAATTATATTTTTTTTTTCCTGCCTTAGTGCCGCCTTTGATTTTTTAAAAAGTATCTTTTTGTCCACAAAAAGTTGACAAGGGGATTTGGCACCAGACTTTTCTTTATACTGGTCACTGGTGAACACAAATCATTGATACATGGGATAAAACGCATCAAAAATAACAATAAACTAAAAAATAAATAAAATAATCAAGAAATATGATTAAGAAGAATATATGCAATTACAATGAGCGGTGATCCAGACATAAGCTTAAGCATAGAAGTGCAGGACAGGATCCCAGTGTAAGTAAACAATCACATTTTGGAAGTGCACACTCAAAGATCTCCCATTAAAGGGGATCCAACCTTCCTGCATTGGTAAGGCAGGATGGGGAGGATTGTATAGTGGAATGGGGTAGGTATGTTGATTGTATAGTAAGGGTTTGGTTAGACCATTACATAATATGCACACATTAACATTGTCATCATGCTAAGTAAGGATGGTGCAGAAATGTTATGATAGAAAGTCTTTCCATGCCAGGGTAATGGTTTTCCCATACACGCAAAAAGCTGGTTACTGCGGATAGCCAAATTTGCTGGTAGCTCAGAGAGCAGATACTGTGGAGCTCAGCATTAAATCCATTTATCAAGTCTTCTCAAAATAAGAAATAATTGAATCTTGATAATGCTGTATTGAAATTCATTTGCCATCATTCCTGATGATGAGCGTTTATGTCCTAAAATTACATAATACTTATTAAGCGGTGCACTTTACAATGGCAAGGCAGTTCATTTGGTCTACATTTTCTTTGGGTTGGGGGGTTTTACATGAACATTTAGCAAAGTAGAAGGTTAGCAGTGCCCCTATTAGAGGTGTTGTTTTGCCAGGTTCATAGAAACAGGAGGAGCCACAGATTCTCGCCATAGCTCTTCAGCAGCAAGTATCGCCGGATTCCCAATATTTGGCAGCACTGTAGAACTCCCCCTACTCCCTTCCCAGCAGGTAATGTTGATTTTTTTTGCTTCCTTAATGTACAACCCTTGTCAGGACATGGTTATTTTATACAGCTGTTCACTATAAAGAACTGTATTCATGTGACAATCTGATATAAAGAAATATTTGGTATGAGCCACTTTAGTATGGCTGTATCTGTATTTAATGACATAAGAGCGCATATAGACTTACACAGAACAGTAGTTTTACGCTATCAGATACATGTTGGGTAGTGTATTTAGATATGCTGATGAGGTATGCTAATGGTTAAGCACGATCCATAGGTACATTAACAGGCCACGTGGGGGTAGCAGAGAAATTAAGATAGGGTCCTGGAAGAGTAACTGGCCTTCCTTCATGGGGAGTGTTGCACACTTGTATCTTAGGATCGCGCAGAGTAATGCGTCCTCAGCCGATGCAAATCTGAGTTACGCTCGCATCAACTCTTAAGTCTGGATCCAGTTCAATAGAAGATATATAAGATAACAATGCAGTGCTGATCACCCCCTTGTAAAAGAATGGATATATATGTCTTTGTTTATAGTTGTGAAGTAGCCGTTGCTACCTTAATGTACTACTACCCCTGTCAGGACATGATTCTGACATCATTAGATATACCAGGGGAAGGCAAACTGCAGCTCTCCAGTGGTTGTCAAACTACAAGTCCCGGAGAGCCGCAGTTTGCCTGCCCCTGAGATGTGCTATACAGCTCTTCACCATAAGGAGTAAAAATATTCACTGAAGTGACAATCAGATATATTGTCTATTGACCATTTACAGTCTTAATAGGCGTTTTTATTAATCCCCTGACACTCACATCTCCAAACACGCCATCCTATCACAATACAATCTAGCAACAGTGGATTATTCCATTTCGCTAGTTTAATGTGGACTCAGTCATTTGGTGCTGACTCAAATCTGTTTGTCTTGTTTGCCTTGTGCAACTCTCTAATTAAAAAGGAGGACATCGCCGTAGAGTAATGCATGTTTTTAAATATATTGACATAATTAGCGGTTTTGGTGGAGGGAGAGAAAAGATGTGTCGCCTTGCACTGTTTGCAGAAAGAAATAAACATGTCGGCCTTGTGCGTGCGAGGACGTCATCTGTTTGAATGAAGAACGCAGCCCATAACATGTTGTTCTTTGTATAAAGGGAGATATGGTGGCATTTGTCTGATTAACTTGCTTGACAAAAAAGTGACAGCTGCTGTCGATGCATGTAGATAAGCCTTACAGTCTAGTTCCGCCTTAGTACATCTGTCAGCAGAATGGGAAGAATAGGGAATGCAAAGAGACAAATTGGTCCCAAAAGGCTACCCATTCATCCACGCAGGTTTGCTCTATTCAAGCACTCACTGAGAATCTCAAGTATTAGGCAGCTTATTCCATGTCATTCAGTCCTTATAATGAACCTACAAGTGTTTAATTTCTTTCTTCTTTTTTTTACCTCTGGCGGATAAAAGAGTTGTTGCTTTTTTTCCCCTCAAGCATGAATTGTAAGTCTAGCTGATCAACTCATAATATTAACTCGTGCTAAATTACTGTTTAACCCAACATTGCCGAAGCAACAAGTCTCAGCTAAATCTTTGATGGCCGTGTTGGATTTATCTGGTGTCGCAGGAAGGGGGGGTGGATTCTGGTGTAGTGAATCAAGGTTTGCACTAGACTTTCTTTTAATTCAGTCGATAAGTTTTTCTGAGCCCTTCTATGTAACAGTTAGTCGTTTGTGACGTGATTTTTGTTTTTGATGATGTTATTGGAGGAGAACTGGATCCAAGTTAACACTAAAAGTGATTAGTCACAACCTTTAGAATGTAAGGTTGGGCATCCACGAGAACAATATCATTTCGTGGAACTTTTGGCACTAACAGACGGGGTAATTTTCCATATGGAAAATAACCCTGTCTTCGGGCCATCAATATTGTTCTAGTGGTGCTCATAGAACATTAAGAAAATAAATAAAGCCATACTTACCCTTTAGCCAGCACTTCCTGTGTTGACAGAGAGGACGTTCTCTATACGTGACGCTTCCTGGGTTAATGTAGAGGACCTTCTGTATGCGTGACAGCGACACGCATACAGAACGTCCTCTCCAGCTGCACGGGAGACGCCAGGGGATCCGGTGCCCAGGCACGGCTCTTAAAACGTAAGTATAGTTTAATTTATTTATTTCTAATTTCTTACAGGGTTTTTTTTTCTTTAGGTAAACAAACAATGTTGCTGATCAATCGGGAATTCTGATTGATCAACGATATCGTTTTATCGTGGATTTGGCTAGAAATCTTCTCGTGGATGGCCAACTTTAAAGTTTAATTCCTAATCCATTTCCTAGATTATTATTTTAATGATAAAATGTTGTTACTTAAGCTAAACTTTCCTCCTTTTTACAGGTGATGGTACTACATTAGGCAGTTGTCTAGGGTGCCAGGCCGGGAGAATTGGGTTCGTCAGCCTAGCCACAAGAAATATTTGACAATATACAGCTATAGTGTTAGGAAACAAAATATATATATATATATATATATATATATATATATATATATATATATATATATATATGTGTGTGTGTGTGTGTGTGTGTGTGTGTGTGTGTGTGTGTGTGTGTGTTTTAGTTGATACCGGTGGTGGTAGCAAGGAGTAGAGGGGGGCATCTGTTCAGACTCTCCCATGGCACCTAGCCGTGGCACTTACTTTATCAAATAAATTTAGTTACATCCTTGCGATTGTATGTTATAGAGTATAAAGAAAATGGTTTAAAATGATCATTTTTAACTTTTTTTTTACTTTTAATAAGTATTTACTTTTGTAATTCTTACAAGATAATTCAAAAGAATTGTTATTAAAGAAAGGGTAACACAGAAAAGATTTGGAAAGTGATTTAATACACAAATCAGCTAAAATGTACCCATTTTACCCTCATTGGCTTTGGTTTGAGTAGAAGAGTATTTTAATATTAAAAATGACTAATTCCTATTCTTTCTCGTTATTCAAAATGGCTGCCTAACTTTCTCTGCCGTTAGCCTATTCATGAATAACAGTGGCTCCTGTTAGCAAACAGAGCCCTTATATTTCTGCTGCTAAAAAAAAGAAATCCCTCCCAAATTGGCAAACTTAATCTTTTCTTTGGAATTGAAGCTTCTGCCTCCATCTCGAGAAACAAACATCTACAGGGCTCATTGAGCCATAGTTTCCCATGTAGTGCAACAGCCAATTAATTTGTTATCACTTTTTAAATGGTTCAATGCAAAGGGGATGCCGAGTGCAATGTGTTGCAGACCTGCTCGGCTAAAAGTAGGTATTAAATAGGGATTTAATTACACAGGAATGAATCCAAGCAATGCTAATTTGGAGAATTCGTATAATATTGTGCATGAGAGCTTTGTTGTGGGTAAGTTTCTGCACAAGTACCCCCTCCACCTACTAATACAGCAGAGTTCTTGCTGTGCTTTGTATGCACCTCATTGTTCTGCCTGTGTCATTGAAGCTGGCCTAAAATAAGTTCCCTCAGGGTCATGGATCCAAATGATAAACTGGAATTCCACATTTTTGATGAGAAAATAGGGGCTTTTGTATCTTATACGGGAGACATAAGCAAACCACTTGGGTCTAAGTTCCAGGTATGTTTTTCCAGGTATCACCTAAAGCTGTTGGGGATGCAGACGGCGGTTCAACCACCTGATTTCGACACTGAAGTTGATATCGGAATCACAGCTGTATCCGTGTCAATTTCTGTTGTAAATAGGTAACCATGTTGAATTGCCCCGTTTTTGGCAAGTGAATAGTGAAGGTGACTTTTCCCGATAGAGGTTAGGGCTAGGCTGCGAGTCAGAGGTTAGTGTTAGCAAGTTGGGGTTATTCTGCGGAGAGGGGGGGCAGTTAGTGTTAGGCTGAGGATAGGGAACAGTTAAGGTTAGGAAATGCCAGAAGGTTAGGGTTAGGCTGCAGAGTGGGGACAGTTAAAAGAAGGGGATAGTTAAGGTTAGGCTACAGGACATGAAGGGCTAATGTTAGAATGATGGAAGGGAAACGTTGGGGGGGATAATATAGGTCCCATTAGAAGCAGTTAAGTCATAGAGGGCTCTTTATCAAACATATTTTTAACTTAAAGCGGGAAATGTAATATTTCAAGTTAAAATAAGTTTAGTTTGAAAGAGTAAAAGTTTCAGGCTTATTGTCTTATGGGGACCTTGGCTAACTGATTGCTTCCCAATGCTGGGTACACACTAGACTTTCTTTAAACGACTATCACAACAATCACACAGTGTCAGGAACACTCAAAGCAAGTTAAAGTTAACACTTCCACTATACAGTGAGGAATGGCTATTGCTTAAAACCTTAATTTTAAAAATATAAAATATGATCAACCAGCATTTATCAGTCTTTTAATTAGTGCATTTCAGGGCTGGAAGTGGGGGTGTATACCGGGTATTTCTCCTACTGATTTAAATAAAAAAACAAACAATAAATCAGCGGGGTACAAGGGGCAGTTTGCATACTGCAAGTGCACATGGTGGAAAATATTTAATACTGTAAAGATACATCAGATATGTTAAGGTAGAGTTGCAGATATGGATGTCACTGAGTGGTCTCCTCAACCTGAATACTGCAGGGAGCAGCAGCTGATGTGTTCAAGGTACAAACACAAGAGTTCCATTGGTTGGATCTGGTCCATGAACAGGTCTCGAGACCTGTGCGGGAGAGGGGAGTGAACTCCCCTGTCATTTCGATCTCTCGTGCGGAAAAGGCAGGGGATAGCAGTCCGAGCGAGTATCCCCAAACCCAGCCCCAATAGTATAATTTAAACAGGCAGAAGTCGTAGCTAGAAATTCTGCCCGGCAACATGTGCCAGTAAAGTCAGGCGGGATTCTCGATCCTGTCCTATAGTCTTTACTTGATAAATATTTCTCGTTATCATTTGCCCGTTACACACAGTGATGTATTATAAGGAAAATTTGCTTCTGTTATCATCAGTATAAAATAAAGGCTTAATTCTTGAAAGGCCAAACTTTAAACTCATTGGTGTCCTGGCCTCTCAAATATTCAGTAGTTAAATGTTGGCCAATCCAGGTCCTCTCTCAGTACTGGTTCTCAATCATCCAACGCCTGAATGTGCTGTAACCTTCATGGTTCCTTCTGCTAATTTCAGTCTGTATCTAAATTCTAAGAGGAAGCCAAAAACCCACAGTTTACAGCACACTCTAAAATTGTTTGAAAACTCCATTTATAGTGCAATACTTTACATGAATGAGTGAACCATCCAAAAAATATGAAGAACAGAATGCTTCAGGACAACGTGGGGTCTATTAAATTGCAGCAGTTCCTGGCAGGGATGAGTAATGACAGCGAGACAATTGATATCATTCTCCCTCACTGTTAAATGCGTTAGTACTATGCTTCTGTTATTTCTGTCATTTGCTAATCTTGGTGCCAATATCTCATCAATCATATGCATCAATGACATTATACATACACATATATATATATATATAATTGACACCTTTACCTGCAGATGTTTTACCTACTGATTAATTATTATACATGTATCAAAGGGTTGTCGAGTCTCCTGAAATGTCCGGAAAACTCCCGAATTCTCCCGGTAACCCAGGAGAGCCTGCAAATCACCCGGGACCTGGGGGCGAGACAGTGATTTCATGTAAATGTCGTGTACATTTCTGCTTCTAGCCCCGAGCTGTGATGCATCACAAACTTTTTTATACTTGTTTATACTTTATATAGGTTTTATTATTGACTTTTTCATTCCATGCAGCATCTTACCCCCATCTTATCCTCTTTACCAGAGCTTGTAGTGGGCTTCTGACTTGTCCATCATGTTGGTTATTGAATTTGGCCCCCTTCCTCCCAAAATTTGAATGGGACACTCTCCCCGCTTCCCTGCACAGTCAGCATGTTATAGGCACTGCGCCTCCTACGTAACATCAGGTAAAGTACGGGCCGAGCACTTTACCCGATATATTACATTGTAAGTCGACAGGAACTCCAGCTACTAGAGGTGGGGGTGCTTCGAGGAGGGGCAGACTAGCCTCCAAAGTAAAATGTCCAGACACGCTGGTTGAGTAAGTTTGTTTTATGGTATTTTTTTTATATATATTGAAACTTTATTTTGGTAATTTTTCCACTTAGTAAGAAACATTTGTCCTGGTTACCGACCCTCCCAGAATTTACCCGAGTCTCAAAAATTTTGGGAGTACAAATCTGCTGAACCAGGACTTGAGGCAGCGATTTCATGAAAATCATTGTCTCAAGCCCCGAGCAATCCTGTGTTTACAACAGATATATTCCCTGATGTTTTATATATAACATAATATGGCTGTTCCAATCTTTGTTACTTTTCAGGCTTTAGAAATGACCTGGGAGCCATTTTACTAGCCAGATGGCTATCCTAATTCTATCCAGTGCTCTCCTTCTAATACTCTGTCCCCTTCGCCATAGAAATGTCTCTGCCGGTGTAATTAATATTTTGCTTTGATTCGAAATAAGTCACGTTATTTTCTGTACGTCCCTTGTGATTAAATCCTCATGTTTGTGTGAGTGTTCCCCTCGACGCATTCAATTCAAAATGTTACAGCATGAAAAGGATTTGAAAACAAGCCCATATTTCACAGCAACAAAGAGCGCGGCTCGGTGAAAAGTTTTGCTTGGTAATCGCTCTCTCACTTTTTAAAGAGATTTGAAATGCTTGGCTTGTCCGGGTTGTGAAGCCGCTGCTGACACCAAGGTCACTTGTGTAAGTTACTGGGGGGGTTATTGAGTTGTATCACCAATTGCTGCGTTCTTATAAGCATTAAAGCACATAATAATGGACAAACAAGAGCGGTTAAAGCAAGCAGGTAGGATTACTTTGCCCTTTTGTCCCGAATAGAAAATGTCTTGAAGTCCATTTTAAAGACTTCTCAACCCCCCCCTTCCCCCCTACAAATGCATCCTATGGTCACCTGCTGAGCGATTTTGTATGCTTAATCTAAGTTATTTGCTAATTTGAGGGAAATAGGTTTTCGGGTCTTAAAGAAGGCGCTGGATTTTTTGCAGGAAAAGAAAAGACTAAGCATCGCAGGGAGGGAGTACAAGATAATAAGCGAAAAAAAACCAACTAAGAAGAAATCGACCACATGATAGCATAGGAGACTTTAGAATAATAATAATAGAAAAAAAAAATACTTCCTCAAACATCTCCACCAGAACTTCCCTTGTAAAACTTGTCACT
Organism: Platyplectrum ornatum; assembly: GCA_016617825.1. Lineage (NCBI taxonomy): Eukaryota > Metazoa > Chordata > Amphibia > Anura > Limnodynastidae > Platyplectrum > Platyplectrum ornatum. The sequence goes on along the minus strand of JABWIB010001546.1, from coordinate 15,438 downwards.
TCACATTGCCATCAGCTACTACAACAATATAATTTCATGCTTATTGCTAATTGCAAGCACAGCTGAGGCACAGCGGGATACTCTTGCACAGTCTCAGGCCTTTATACCAGCTTCAATCTGTTGTGTAGCACTTGTTCACATAGAAAAAAAAAAAAAACTACTCGGAGAGGCAGAAAGAGGCAGAGTCCCTGGTTTCTTGTAATCCCTCGGCCTCCCCGCTGATATCCCAGCCCTATGAGCATTCCTGGTTTTGTCTCCCCTCTTTACAGAGGCTGAGGGGACCTTAATCTAACAAGTATATAAGCCTCTGAATAAAGAATACAACTGCTTCAGGTGCATTAAGGCTCAGCGCTGCATCTGGTTTACACGATTCGGGTTTTACAGCACCCCTGGGGTGAACCGCTGCTTCCTGCAAAGTACTGGGAGTGTGAACTGCAGGTTCATGGCAAAGAGCAGAGAGGTCATGTTACGATCGAGACCTAACGAAATGAAAATGGGAGGTTTGCAGATGTTATGGGTATATGTGTAATGACACCAGCTCCTCCGGAGTAGGGGCTCTCAGCAAGGATAATACGAAAATGTGCCGCAGTCAGTGTGTTACTTGAAGATTTATTCATATCAATTTTTTTTTTTGCCATTGATATATTCAGAGACAAGTATGTTATGTGTGTTATGTATCATAGCGCTGTCTGCCCCCACCGGATATGAATTTTTTCCCAGTAAGGATTAAAATAATAATAAATTAAAATAATTTGGAGGATATTGTATTGCAGCCGCTATATTTCTGCTTCAAAGTTAAATTTAAGGGGCACTTTATACAACCGTATTGGTTAAAATATATTGCGAGAATAAAAGGAGAGGAATCGTTGTTTCTCTTTCAAATGATACTTCGCATATTGTATTTTCTGGCCAGTAAAGTTCATGTGCTGCCATTATAAAATCCTGACTTTTGTCAAAGCAGATTCCACGCGCTCGGTATTTGCTTTGAAGCGACTCCATAGACTAGCCAAACTGCATAAAAGGTATAGTGTAGCTGTTGCCCATAGCAGTCATAGCTTACATGCTTGAGTAGGTAATAGGTAAGTAAAAGCTAGAATCTAATTGGTTGGTACGGGCTACATTTACACATTTCCTTTTCAGCAGTTTTGCAAATGTAGCCCAGTAGGTCAACGAAATAGGAACATGGTGGACTTGTGTGTACTTACCTCACTTTAGAGCAGGCCCTGTGACTCAACAGAGTTTGTGAAGCTACAACTCCCATCATGCTTTGTCTTGAGTTATGCTCATGCTGTTGGAGCACGCTCAGAGCTGTAGTTTGACTATAACATTATGAACTATATTTAATAACTGGCGGGAAAAGAATAGATGTTGCCATAGGGTTGCCGAATTCCCCTTTCTAGGAGAAGCCAAAAGATGGCAACATGTGGGTTGGGTGGAGAGCGTGACTTATGCGAATCACACCCAAAGCCTCGTCCGTATACGGCAAAATTGTATGCTTACTTTGCATGGGAGGGACACAACGTCATCAAGCCCTGCCCTTCATAGTAACAATCAGGGCTATAAGCAGTGATTTTTATGGCCCAAGTGCCAAGAGATTTCCAGACTTCTTCTGTGAGAAATGCCGGAAATTAAGGAGTCTCCCGGAAGAGGATTAGTTGTTAATTCCTTTTCCGCAGTTCAGTAAATCTAGCCTAGGTATAGCATCCCACGGTTGTGGAATTATAATGCCTATCATGCATAGTACGCTAAGTATTTCTCAGCCTGAGACTTCAGAACATTAAATATGAATGGAAAATGTGTAGTTATGCAGATTATGTCTTACTGGACACATGCAGTATTTCGTTCGTTCATATAGTGGTCAGTATGGGAGACGGGAGAGAGCATATTAACGAGGCAATAAGAGAGAAAGATGTATATTTCTTATGTCTTGTTAATAGGCGCTTTAGGCAAATACAAAAGATCTAAATGAAAGATTTAGGATTTATGCTCGCGGTAAAACACCTGCTCCACAGACCGAGAGGAAATGTCAGATTATATTATGGACCTATTAAACGTCACCAAAGTGTAAGAGAAGTTAATGTGGTGACCTCTCGTTCCCTGACTCACACCTTACTGGCTCTCCCCTGCAGGAGGACTGGGCGATTTGATAGAAAGATCATTTCATCAGATTAAGTGAGACGATCTTATGGAAATACAGCAGAACATGTGTTTTCCTCTGCCAGATGCAAAGCCTTGACGGAAAGCATCCTTGGATCAACGTCTTTTTATTACACACTGCCCTTTATTATATTTCCGGGATGCTCAAATAGACTTTAACCCTATATATGTTCTGTGTAAGAATGTTCCGTTTACAGGATTCTGTGCGATTCTATTATTTAGCTTTACCCTCTCGAGGTGTAATTGATCATCTGACAATATCTGGTGGGAGAACGACCTATTGGCAAGATATATCTGTATATAAGTTATATGTTATGTATATATATATATGTATATATGATATATGTTAGTGGAGGTTAGGTATGAAAGGGGGAGAGGTGGGTTTCATGTCTGCTAACATGATTTGGGATTGGACAAGTTTAAGCCGAATTGCAGTATAGACCTAAAGCGATTTGGTCTTTACTTATCAGCATTTACAAAACTAAAGAGTGTGCAGCCATAGGAGTTCTGACAGGCGACTGTCACCCACAATAGTAACCACTGCAAGGAACAAGGTCTATTACATTTAAACCTGGTCCTGGAGCCCTAGGTAGGTGACTAAGGTAAGAACCAGCCTGTTGCTCTCTGCTAGGTCCGATCTTTCCCCTGCTCACTGGAATGGTGTCAACCACTGTCACCACTTTAGTACCGACTAGTTTACAGTTTGGGCTTGAAATATTACACTCACATACTACACCCCCTCTGATGGACGGGCTGGGTTGAGATTAGAAGTGGGTGTCCTATCTCCGGCTATGGGTGTTGGCACTCCTAGTAATTTCTATGCATTTGTGTTGAAGCGATAGTTGCATAATCAATCAAAAAAGAAAGAATCCTTTGCCGACTAATTGCAGTTTCAGCAAATATCTCATCACATTATTTGATGCCTTTTAGTCGCCATTAAGGGGAGACTTCAAGAACTTTTGTCCCAGGCCCACCAATACTCCTCTTAGCAGTAGGTATCATGATGCTGGAGAGCTGTACCAGGCTGTATATTAGCTGCCGGATTCAGTGGAAAACCTTCCCATTACATCGGCCTTCTGTCAGTCATACTTGTAGGTCTGTGACACTCTACCTGTATGTGATATCACATAGGGAATGAAAGGCCACAGCCCGTGTCTTGGACCACACAGAACCTGGATGGTGGCTGTGCCTCTTGATTAGAAACAAATAAAACTTCTCTCTGCAGGAATATTATTTTCTACTTTTACCACCCATCATTGATATCCAGGTCTTCTTGTACACCCAAGAGTTAACCTGTTACTGACACCATAATATAATAAAATTATTGATCTGATTACAGCCATTTTCAAATCATGCTCTTATGGTCTTTGACCTTGGTGACGGTGATGTGAAGTTTGAAATCCAAATTAATTAAATAACATTTAGGTCTAAGGATTGACTGAGTTAGTTAATAGATAAGCTGGGGCTGGTAAGNTAATTGTCATATTAATTTTTCATTTTCGGACAAGTATTAATTCAGTGTTATAGTTTTATATATTTTATACTATTATATATTTTATATTATTCAATTGTTTTCATACTATTATACTATTATTATTTTGAGAAGTATTATTTTATGGAAGCCATTAAATATGTGTTTTTTAAGCTGTTTGGTATCATTCACTGCTATAGGAATACAGATTACTTACAATATATGGGTTTTTTGTATACTTACCCATTTATACTATCTTTTATTTGAGTCAATATAAATTATGGTGTTCCCCTATTTAGATTTCAATGTATAATTAATGATAACTTACAATTCGGATGTTGTTAAGTGGAAGGGAAATATGAATCTCTATTCTAGAAGCACACTGCTCCAGAGACATTTTGCTCTGCAGGGGTGACAGTCTGGAGTGACACCGCTTCGAGCATTTTTCACATGTAAGAAGCAACATTAACCCTCATAGAGGGAAGAATGATTTCAACAGCTTGATCAAAGCTCCTCTGTACGCGTATGGGTTCTGGTAATGCTCTTGCCATTTAAAGCAAANTGATAACACATTGGATATGCAAATTACAGATAGTTATTCTGTAATCACCAATAGTAAATAACATTGAGTGCTGAGTTTTTAGTTTTTTTTTCTGTTGACAATACAGTGAGATTCACAATTTTTTTTTGTAGAATATTGTATATTAAAAAAAAAGAAAAAAGGTAAGTGAAAATACATATTTTTTGTCTTGTTAATGGTTGATGTGTTGATTTGATACTTTTTTCTTATGTTTGGGTTTTTAGTAAATGACTGTTCAAAACACATGGTAAAAGTTACATGTGTCTGATATATGAAATGACAGAAGTGATTTGAGAGTGGCTTATTTTGACTGCTTGTCTCTGTTCTTACTGTGTGTCTGGAGAACTTTTATCTGTTTTTCAGCAATGGTATACCAGTTCAATGAATGTTGTTTGCACCTGGCTCACTGACCGTATGGACCTACAACTACATATTTATCAGCTGAAAACACTCATTAGGGTTGTCAAGGTAAATTTCTTTNATTTTATTTTATTGTGCTATTTTGGAGTAATGAAAAGTTATTATATACCGGTATTTTAAAAAATATCATGCAGATACTGAATCAGGCTTTCTATTTTCTAGTTGCACTTATTAGGTTTTAAAAAAAAACATATGCAAACAATAAGTTGTAGATTCTGAAAAAGTTTTTAAAACAATATGCTAATTAGTAAATCAAAACCGAAAGATAATGCATAATGAAATGGATTCTACTGCCTATTTCTACTGCATTACATGGAATTTTGTTTCCGAGAATATATTTATCTACGTAAATTNGATTTAGCACCTTTATATGTTTTAGGTAAAAAAATAATGGGTTGTTATAACGTTTAATTGTATTTCTTAAAAATATATGATCCACTTGATTGTATATATAAATACGGATGACATTCACAGAAAAAGCTAAAATCAAACAAACGCCATTTTAATATTGCTTAATATATTTTATAGTGTTGATGGAGCAGTTTCAATCAAGCCAGAAAATGCTTCCGCNTCTGTTAGCGATGCAAATATTACTGCACAGAATATTTTAATGTATTCATTGATCATTAAACAAAATGCAAATTGATATTGTTCTCATAATTAGCTGAAGTAGTTTATCTTACAATGGCTGTTTACACTGAAGTATAAGAGATCACAAAGGTGAGATCACATACCCGGAAAGTATATTTTTATTCCTGTCTATGCGTGTCTTGGGCTAATGATAATTATTTCAGTGTGAAATCACAGTGCCTTACCATGAAATAAGATTGTGGGAGAGCTTTGATCATCCTAATATCATGCGTTGTTGTTAGTTTAATGTGTATTACGTCCTATGTAACTATTTACAATCTTTTTTTTTATGTAATCTTTATTCATACGATTACTAGAATAGAAAGTTTACACATAGGAATAATGTTTTACATTTTAAATAAACGTGTACAGTATTTTAGCTTTGCAGTTCCTTGAGTACACAATTTACAGTATTAATTGAAAACATGCGCTATGCAGGTGTTCTCACACGTTCAGTTTGAAACGTTCGTAATGTAACCTTGTTTCCTGAATGCAAATGATCTCAGTGGTTTATTTATTTCTTTTCTATTCTGTTCACTAAGACGCCAGGGCTTCATCAGAAATAGAATTTGCCTTGGTTTGTCATCACTACAAATCTGTTATAATAGGGTAAACATGAGTTGTGACGCACAATTAAAATCCTTTGTATGTGCAACAAACGTCACATCTTCCAANAATTAAAATAGGTTGATATTTTGTTTTATTCTGGATATTTTATTTTAGAAACCTAGATAGACACTGTTTCAAGTGTTTTTCCTAAAGGTCTTGTTACACAGTTATATAAACAACAATGTCACCAAACCACTAATAAATTGGAGGTAAAAGCTGTTAAAAAAAATAGCAAAAATAGAATAAATTATAGTAATAATTAAAA
>JABWIB010001545.1:32383-51649 GCA_016617825.1 Platyplectrum ornatum | reverse complement strand
GTGAGCCGGATATGATTAGAGCTGCCAGATGTTACCTGATGACTGAGGACTCCACACTGTTCAGATCGGTGTCTGAGGAGACGGTTTGACGAGCCATTGCCTCGCGAGCTGCCATCTGCTTCTTACGGAGACTCTTCAGATTGTGAGACGGGGACCACTCCTGAGACAGNGAGAGGACTGTTACTACAATGCTGAGGAATAGAGGATGCTGCATACACTGACAGCCAGACAAGGTTACAAATCTACCAAATCTACACACCTGTAATAAACAGATTGCAGAACATGAAAAAACAAACTGCTACAACACTGCACTGCTGTCATCAGGACAGGAATTTGCATGAATCATTTATTAATTTTATATCTAAAGATCCCAAACTTTCACATTATGGGGATCCTGATAGTCGGGACCCCAGAGTTGCCTGGACGGCAAGTAACAATGTGTAAGTTCTACACCGTGTTATGTGCCTTCAATCGAGGAGGTATGTAAGGGCTGACAACCATGTTATCTGTGTAGTCAGCCCTTATGTTGTAATTGGCAATGGCTGCGACACCCCAGTGAGAACGCTGCAGCACCCCTGGAAGCCGCGGCGCAGTTTGGGAACCACTGAAATACGGTTTTTATTTGTTTTAGCAGCTCTTGGAAATNAAATTACATTAACGGCTTCTTCACTATATATACTTATTACAATACTATATAAATTATATAAGATTAAAGCACACATAAAAACACATTTTGCAGACTACAGCACACGTTTCTTGTGTGATCTGCACACAACAGATGAATTCTCCCCTCTCTCAACCATTACAAACAGCATTGTTTCTTCCCAAATTGGATTACAAAGCAGCAACCAAATCTCCCAACCCCAACAAGTTGCAGGTTAACTAATGTTTTAGTTAATTGGATAAGGATTTNGTTTTTATTGGCACAGTGCTAGGCTAATTTAGTCTTCTTTTGTGCAGTAGTTTGTTGTGCAAGGTCTATAAATGCAGTTCATTCAAAAGTACCGAAATAAAAAAATGTGTGTCATATAGAGTTCTTCACATAGTCCTACCCTGAGCAATCTGTATTTTATAATGTGTTTTTGTTGACTGTGAGGAAAAAAAAAAGACTTTATCCTGGATGTGGAAATATATTGCACAGAGAGACGTCTGCTGCCCTCTGCCATCAGAGATAAGACCTCAATATCTGGTGGCCTTATTGCTGGATTCAAATCAAAGAATCCGTCTCTAGTCATCCAGGCACAAAGGGTTAAGCCAACATACCAAGGCTGTCACTGCGGGGAACATCTTTGACATTTCACGCAGTAGGGTACAGGTCCTGATATCCCACAGTTCCATGGGCTTATCTTTGAACACCACAACCAGGTACTGTCTGTAATATAGAAGAACATGAGAAGTATATTTGGTCCTTAGATCCCACCATGGCAATAACAAGCAGTAAATAAGTTGTAGAAAGAGAATTTTGCCCAAACAATAAAACAAGGCATAACTGGCTTTGTATTATCTAACAAAGAAGAGATATAGGACCCGATCCAGACACATGGTGTTATCACCCTCATATGAACATATCCAAATGATTCTCGCTACCCTATACAGACTTTAGAATTGTCCCCATTTTAAGAGAAGGCACATAGTAAATCTTAGTATAGAGGTAGGTAGCCAAAGACTGTGGGAGTGAGGTACATAGTATACAAGCAACGGCTAGATCTAGTAGGGGGTCAGCCACCAGACCCTCATTGCTTAGAGCTGGGTAATAAAAATCGGCGGCTTCCAGCTAAAAATCCTACAGTGAGAAGGGGAGGGGACCTAAAAAGACTTTGATCGTAATGATCACGTCTTTTTAGTCCAATCGCCTCCCGGCTCCAGAACGTTCACTTTGCTTTAAGAACGGCGGCGAGCCGCCGAAAAGCCTTCTTTTTCGGCGGCTTTGGAAGCCTAAGGCGCCGTTTTCTAGAGGCAACGTTCACATTGCCTTGAAACGGCGCCTTTGCACATTGTTCTTTGGCAATGTGAACGGGGTATCACTTGTAACATGCGCTTCCTGTGTTTCCTTCATTTTCATCAAATGAAATACCAGCACTTACTTCAGATTGGAGACTTTAATCATCTCTATGGGCTGCTCATCATTACCTCTTTCCCCTCTGAATGCTATATTTCTACCTGAAACAATGAAAAAAAAATAATCAGGGTTCCACATAAACAGATCACATGGGGTTTTCATGGTTCACCCTCAACACTCAAGCGGTGTCGTATATTACATTACAATAGTGTAGGATGACAAGCGATGATGGCAGTGCAGCAGTATTGACAGAATGAGAAAAGACAACAGGGACAAGTGAGTAAACCTCCTCTCGCAGTATAAGCAACACACCTCTACATCAGCAGCATAGAGGAAGTACCAGGGTACAAGCCTCTAATGTCTACTATATCTAGCACAGCTGCTGAACCAGGACATAAGAATACGTATGCATTAATACATTCATTACAGGACATTTAACAGGAATAACAGCTATTTTATTCACATGCCACAGCCTCTGTCTGAATGAAATTCAGAAAAACAACTCAATACACCCAACTATTAACAGCGTCGTATGCTTTGCCAATAACTACTTAACCCGTGTAAATGAAAAGAGTTAGTGAATTTGAAAGCCTTGGGGAGTGCAGAACCTCAGCATTACAATCTCCGCTCCATGCTATAACACTGGCAGTCTCACATTACGCTTCTCTCTTCAATAATTCAGACTGTGAAAGCAGAGTCTCCTGCCAAGCTCTGTGTGAAACTAGATTACTTCAAATATGGGGAAGAAAATAAGGCTTAGTTAGGAATGCAGACACGAGGACTTGTAACTCATTTCTTTTCTAATTAGTAATTGGGTTATGTTTCTGTTTTGTGGAAAGATCAGACGAAAGATGTAAAAAAAACCCCCAAACCTATAAATTTTTTTCAGTGCTGTTCTCTGCATTTCCCTGAATATTTATTGGAAACTGTAGTTATACAGAGATCACTGGTGATGTACAAAGCAAGAGATGATAAATACTTTAACAATGTGCATGTATCAAACATCGGAGAACATTTGCATTGGGTGCAGACCTACTATACACTACATAGAAAGTATGCAAACCGTTCCTAGTCCTCTAAATTGTAACATTGGGGTCTCTGTAATGTTTATGTATACATAAGTATTATGATGTGTTGCTCGTTCATAATACCAAGCAATCTACACATGAGGTGATATACAGATTCAAATTTTCTTTTTGTTGTGGAGGGGGGGGGGGGCATGCTGACCTTTGGCACCTGGGCCCATGAACCATTAGCTACACCCCTGATTAGGCATCTTGCAGTGTAAAGGTGTATAAAATTGCCATGCAAGGCGATCATAAGCAATAGCTTACTTATCATCACTGTCATTGAGATTAATGAATGGATGACATTAGCTCAATTCATGCTCGCCGCGAGAGCCAACCGGTCACAGAGAGTGAGATGAACCAGGCGGCTGTCACCCGCTCATCACTTTGTCCACACGCGGCTCCAGCTGAGAGTATGAATGGAGAAGGAATCAACCCTTTATTACTCACAGTGCACCTGATACAGACATCCATGAAAACACAGGTCTGTTCACTGCCCTCTCTTCTCCAACGAATACAAGCTTTGTCCTGAAGGCTACCCTAAATATTGCGCAAATCAGACAATCAAATAATCTAATTACCCCGCCCCAGGTTAGTTAGCATGCCTACAGTGCAGGGATTAGGCATGCTAATCTGCAAACCTGGCCCATTGTACGTTTTCAAGCACATGAAACGGATGTCTCACGCGCTTGCAGAACATACTACAATTGGTGCGCATGTGCAAGTGCAGCACATACATCTGGATCCGGTCCAGGGATAGTAATTTAGTGAGAGGAACTTCTTAATGGTAAGTAGATAAGCAAATATTCGCTATACATGAATATTTTTCCATTCATAGCTGGATTGTCCTGTTTTTGGGGGAAGTTGTATATACACTGCCCCCAAGCAATAAGTCCTCCATATGTTTCCATATGTTTTATATAACTGAGAGATATGTGCTAAGGAGCTTCTCAGCATGTCAGTTGTGAAACTACAAGTCTGAAAATGACAAATCAAAGAATGTGGGGACATAGGATATATGGATTTTTTTATTGTACTATAGATAACAGAGAGGTGAAGAGAAGGTACACGGCACAGATGGATTCTCATTCATGGCACTTGTAAGATGAGGTAAGTAATAAGTAATGAGTTACCTGTAGGTAGGTCTACCAGCTGCAGCTCATTTCTCACCAGTCCCAGATTGTTCGGGGTGGAGGTGGCAAACGACAAGAAGCTGGAAAGACTCGTCCATTCAATACCTCTGAAGGAACACAAAGAGCCACATTTATGCAGTGATATAAAATGATGTAAACAACGGGCAGTATGCTAGTCTGGAACCGGTCCCATATTAGAAGCAGAGGAGAGATAGGGAATTATGATGAAATGGCACTAGTGGGGCTTCAACATCCCTTTTAAGTGTATGCAGCAGTTAAAATTAGATTTTATGCATCTAAAGCGCCACCTCGGGACAAGAACATATAACTGTGACGGATTTTACCATGCTGCTCACCTGACTTCACACGAATGTATGTTTAACTCTTTATGTAGCAGTCCGCTGGTCAGATTATACACAAAAACCGAGCCATTGCTGGTGCCTGTAATATAACGGAGTTACTGTATTGAAATTCCTTAAGCACAGTCTGAGATGAGAAAACGTCTTTCCAGAGACAGATGATAGCATTAGACTTTTAAATATCGCGCTAGACTCTCATCCTGAATCTTAAACAACTTAGAGAAACACAAAATTTCGACAGTGGACACTTATTTTATTTTATCTAATATCTGAAGAGCTGTTTTTTTTTATTTCTTTTTGGCACGCAGACGCCGAACGCATTCACCAATCACACTTTCCCCAATGGTCAAATAAATACCCAGCAAGAACAGGCAATTCCTTATACATCCAGACGTGTATAAGTTTTATTAACTCATCAACTGCTGGTGTAAACACTTTCATAGTAAGACACCTATACAGTGGTACATGTACATAATATGAAATGGATTATCTATAGTGTGGTTAATAAGGTCAAGATCATTGATCGAAAGACTGGATAAAGGAATAGGTTCATATTTGAATTTGAACCAAATTCTCTTATGACTCTCTTAGGACTGCGTTTAGGTTTAGGCTACAGACCATGATCAACATTTTACAGCAACTCTAAGTTTGACATAATAATAATAATAATAATAATAATAATAATAATAATACTATGGACCTTCATGTTGACAACATCACAACCTTTTTGACATTTCTACACTATCAACTATATGTTGTTGAGTATATGACTGGTGGCAAAGTGACATGATGTAAATGTAACACAATCCTTTGATACTGCTTATTGCACACCAATACAGAGAAGTTTTATATTTTCCTAGACTTGGGCTTAACTTGTATATTGTTTGCAACAGATACACATGGTTTAATCCAGGTGGAAATTCCCACCTGTTTGAATCTAAAGAAACAACAATTGGCACATTTATGAGTAACAGACATTACAAGAGTTGCTTTCCTAATACAGTGAACTCACCCACTGCCAGAAGGGGCTTGTACTGAGTAATATTCTTGGTGGTGAGAGGAGGGCACATTCTTGCCACAAATGGAGGCTGAGGTAGCCCAGATAAGAGACCTGTCAGCAGGAATTTGAGTTGCACTTCTTGTGGAGGACCCGTAGGATGCACATAGTCACCCGACAGCAGACTCTGCCCAGCTGCAATCAAGAGAAAGCAATAGTTTTGTGAAGTTATGCAGACAACAGGTATTTGGCTGAGGTAGTATAAGAGACTTTAGATAAGCATTATCTGGGCACACACTTGTTTGTTTTCAATAAAAGAGCAATGGTTAAAATCATTTAATTCACTATATTTTTCTTTGATTTTTAGTGTTATTATCTCTTTTTGTTTTGTGTTTCATCTAAGTGCATTTTTTGTATTCTCCTACTATGCTGTATGTCATTGCGCTGGTGGTCTTTTCACCATGGTTTTGAAAATAAAGCATTAAAAATAATAATAATAATTTAACCCGAACAGGTCTGGATGTAACATATAGTGATATAAATGTACACTAATCTAATATCTAACCAATAGGATGGTCACAGGCTGTATTGGAAGAAAACTGGATAGGGCTTTACCTCTCTGGATGAAAGGGGAGAGGGCATATATTACAAAATTTGGCCATCAGTTATAAAGATCACCAAATCCATATAATCTCTGCACATGTGTGAAGGTTTTTCATGCATTTATTGCCCAAAATTAAATCTAAGAGAAAGGAAATGACCAAAGACAGTCCCCTAAAGTGTGCTCTCCCCACATCTAGTATAAGATTTTATATATATATATATATATATATATATATATATATATATATATATATATATATATATACACACACATACATACAAACACTCTGGATTTATAGATGATATATACAGATGATCAATTATTTCATCCCTGAATAAATAATTATACATAAATAGTTGGCTGGTGATGCAGCCTATTACCTATCATACTGTCGAGAGAGAGGTCAAGGTGTTTCTTCCGGTCAGGCCCCATAGGTTTTCCACAGAATGACAGAGGGGCATACAGGGCACCAGCATTAGAATTGCTGTAAGGTAGAAATACAGGCAAGTGTTATAATGTTTAATATTGTTACATTTCATACGGATTAACCATAAAAGACATAAAATATGAATCCTAAAATACACCATTATAATTGCTCTCCTATAGAGGTGTAGTTACTAAGAGATTGCGGTGAGATTGGAAAGTGGGGATGTTGCCCATAGCAATCAATCAGATTTCAGTTCACATTCTCCAGTTTGTAAAATGAAACAGAGCTTGAATCTGTTGCTATGGGCAACATCTCCACTTTCCAATCTCACCGCTTAGCAAATATGTCCCATAGCCTCTAATGCATGTATACAAATCCCCTGGGTGATATAGGGTGAAAACAAGATCAGGCAGTGAAGAAACTTATCCTGGTTTTCATTCATTGTAAAAGGTTCTTAGAGATGTCTTTTACGCATGATATAAAAGCACCAAATGTAATTTATTCCAAAGTGGCGCCTTTACTACAGCACTGGACCCATTTATGAATTTGGGACCATAATATATTTCATAATAACACAGACTTAAGATAGTGATAACTTTTTAATTTGAACGCACATGGCAGCAGAACATATGGTAATTGTAATGGAGATACAGGAGACTAATAACAGCTTGCTGCAGGGAATCCTTCTGTGTCTTATCGAAACGGCAGCATCCCGTGAAACGCCAGCTAATGACTTGATTATGCCTACAAGCTGAACTTTAATAATCCAGAATAAACACAACGCCAGCGAACGCGACACTAGCTGAGAATGTTAAATACTATGGAGGAGAGTGCAAGAGACACGATGTATATGCTTAATTTACCACCATGTTATGACACAGGCTGCATTTTTATGGCCTTGAACCTTTCATATCTAATACAACATTTCCCCATTTGAATATATCCCACAGAAATATACATAGCTCAGATCAACATACAAAACCCCCTGGGGAAAACCATAGAGACAGAGTGTGGCGGCAGATAAGAACCACTTAACCCATTTATTTTGTTTTAACCCTTGATTAGACTACATCCTCTAGGACTAATTTTGTGGGAAATCTTTCTGTTTCGTTTAGCTTATGCATTTGTGAATTGATTTACTGTATTTGCCTCTATTACTCTCATGAGACGACCCTTTCAGTAAACTCATGTCTCTTCGCATTTCCTGAAGACCTGCCGACCTACATGTTATGCTGGGCACTCACCTGGGCGATATTTTATTGTATTTAAAGCAGGGCTCGAAGTGGGGGGGTATACGGGGGTATGACATACCGGCACTTCTCCCACTGATGTAATGGAAAAATGTAACATCTCCATTGACTTCTATTATATTCAGTGTTTCCATACCCCCACTTCTGAATGTCCATACCCCCACTTCTAAATTTCCACTTCGACCACTGATTTAAAGCAAGAATAGCAAAGGACAGTTTGCCCATATTCCCAGTTATATGCACACCTAATCAATTTCATTGTGTGCTATCGTAGACTCATCACCACTAAGGGCCGGACATAACCTGAATGGTGGATTTTTGAACGAATCATAAGGAATACTTTGTGTAAACGCTACCTATCCCAGTATAAGAATGCTCTATCCCATCAGTTATATATGCCCATTCACATGTGCTCGCTGCCTGAGAATGTGCAAGAATAAAAAAAAAACTACATGAACTAAAATTCAGTTCTACACAAATATTTGCATCATGTAAAGACAGTGGACCAGATCCAGACTGCTACAAGTTCTGTGTTTGGATCTCCTCCACCAATCAGTCATAGGTCCACTGTATTCAGATTACTGTGTGTACTGTGAGGAAAGACCACTACCCTCAAGTGAAAGAACCTCTGTAGCCCTAAAGCTACTAGAACGATTATTGTTCCAATTCACCCATCGGCTACAAGAGCCTCCTGTCAATCTCTGCAGGTCCTCCCTCCCCTTCCTCCTCACCACCGAGGCTCCAGTGAGTGGTATAGTAAGTGGACATTGTTCCTGCTGGCAGAGATAGTGGTTTATGTGAATGCCCAACATAACTATATCTTAATTAAATGTGGTACAAAACTCTGGATAGCATACAAGGGCTAAACCAGTCCTGACTGTACTATTTTAATAACTCCATCTCCCTCTGTACGTACTTTTAGTAGGCACACCATCAATTCCTGACAACAGATTAGCATCAAATACAGAAGTCCTTTACTTCTAAGGCTTAAAGTGCACACATCCAGTATGTTGAGACTAATAAATGCCAATTTAGAATACATTAAACAGCTTCATCACCACATTTATCATTGTTTTAGACTGCCTCTGATGACATCAGTACAAGAACAGCCTGAATGAAAACATTTCGTTTGCCAGATCTGTTATAATGTCTAATAGGTCTATTGGTCTCTCATACTACACAGCATGAAGAAAGAAAAAAAGGATAATAAACAAGAAACACAACCTGGCATAATGTATCTTTCTCCCAGGAACAACGGACTTGAGCTCCCATATCATAACCCTTCCATCACTGATCATAAGTGCTACAGCATTCTCGTTAATAGGGTTGCAGGCAATGCTGTAAGGACGGACAGTCTTAGTTACCCGGATGGCGTCACACTGGCAGCGCAGATCGTAAGTCATTTCTGGCACCGGATCAGACTCTGGCAGGAGAAAAAAAAACACGCTGGGAAAGATCTTAGCAGTGGCACTCCAAAATCATGGTGAGAATGATAAATACGGCCATTTACGTTATCCATAGTGAATCATTTGTTCAGCTCGGCAGCTTCAATCTTTTCCCTGGTAATTTAGGAGGTCCAACTGTGACTGTACAGCTATAACATGTACACAAGTTAAGAGGACTAAACACTAAGTTCATATCTCTGGTATTTCCTCTAAGACTAGAAATGAAAGGGAGACATATTAAGGCCACAATCCCTCAGACCAGTGATTCCAAAAGGTTCTCACTGTGAGAATCCCGACAGTTATCTATGTTGCCAGCCTATACGATGTAACCCGCCATGGCCGTGGCACAGCAGTCAGAGCACTGCAGCACCCCTGGGAGCCGCTCCACACAGATTGGGAACCAGTGCTTTAGACTAGTATGGACTTGGACTCACAAGTAACGCTATGGGTGAGGAGGGGGGAATTCATGAGACTTGGAGTTTCTAGCTTTGCAAAGGAAGTGTACACTGCTGGAGTCCCAGACTCGTCATTAATCTTCAGAGAACTGGATGTGCTCACTCTGTCTCCCATGCTGATCTGTGGCACATCAGCAGCTGGTACACCATATAAAATTCATGCTGCTGCCCTTTCTTTTGATTTGGTTTTACTTCATTTTTTACTTGTTTCCCTTCCATTACCATGGTAATAAAACATTGTAACCACTGATTTTAAGGCAGGTGATTAATCTTCATGTCGACTGGAAGATTATAAGCGAGAACACAACATTACTAGTCCATCCACTGGTCTTTTATCACCGATGCAAACTTGATTTTCTCTTGTCTTCGTTTAGTCAGAAAGCTCAGCATTAATGGGACTAACAGGTAACATTTGCAGCATACTATACTTTTATGATCACATTATTCCTTTTTATAGCACAATACTTCGTACAGACACTGCTTTAATGATACGGGTCTACTGTAGCCAAATAATGTTTGTAGCTCACTGGGCATCAGATTTTAGAGGCTTCCCATTTCTTCCCTGTGTATGGTTTAGGGTGCAGTTTAATTTTACGGTTCTTACAACTCTTACCCCGTTCAGATTGCCTGAAAAGGCTGGCCTCAGTGAAAANGCCGGCCTCTGAAGGCAATCTGAACGGGCCATTTTACAAACGCCGGCCACTGAACCCCGGCGTTCAGAGCCGGCAAAAAAGAAGTTTTTTCGCCGGCTCCCTTTCAGCAATCTGAACGCGTCTGGAGCTGGCCTGTCGGGTCCAGCGCGTATGAGGGAAGGTGATTGGCCTAAACAGACATGTGATCATTACGATCACAGTCTTTTTAGGTGACCTCCCCTTCACACAGCACGCCGGCTTTACTGTAGAGCCGGCGTTTCATGCAAATCTGAACGGGACTTGGACGATGCTACGCTGGCTCTACACCGCGGATATCTGAACACGGTATCTGTTTAGTATTAGTCATTTTTACTTAAGATGATTAAAGAGTTACAATAACTTGGCAAAATAGTCATATAACATGAAGTATCAAAACTAAGAAAAACGAATTATAAAATTATGGTACTTTGTCACGTTGGTCTTTTTCTTCAGCATTAATGGAAGTTGTGTCCTGTATGTGTTAGAGGTTTATATAATTAAATCTACACAGCGGAAAATAATTCCGCCAAAGTGATTGGCTGCCATAAGGAACAGCGATATCTGGTATTTTCAGGCAATGTAGTAAATCTCACCTGCATCCTCACTTGCTGCTCCAACACCTCCACAGCTCTGTCTACCCACACGTAGGGTGATGCATCCGTTCTCATGCAGGCAGAAGAGGACATCCCTCTGAAAGCACGGAGTCACCTAGACAGGGTCACATCATGTTGAGAAGTTAATAGATGAATCATAGATCCACAGCAAATGGAAGAAAAATGATGAAGATAAATAATATAGTTTAAATAGTTTACAGAGTTTGTAAAAAATGAAATGATGTGAGAAATACATTATAAGAGTACCTGCAGGAATGGGACACCTGTCCTCTCAATAGCTACCACTCCCACAGTCTGGTTCACCTCTAAATCCAAGATAAGGATTTCCCGGGGATAAAGCAGCAGCATGTGGTTGCGTTTGGATGGTAAGTAAGAAAGCTGCAAGCACTCGTTCAAAGTCACAGCCTCAGCACTGCAAAATGAACAAACAAAATGAACACACTGTAAAATATGTGACAAATAAATGTCCTCTGCTCATCCACTTCTTTATCTGTTTATCACAGAAACTGTCTTGCTTAAATCCTATCACACTTAGTTTGCCATAGTGCTGATATTGTAACTACTATAATGCAGTTGTAAAATTAGTTGTAGGCATAGTAATTAGTAAGTCTGATGGCTGAGGCTAGATAGTCATATGTGGCATAATTGATCAAGCTAGCGTGCACTTTTCAGTTTATAAGGTGCATATCCATGTAGATTTGGATGCCCACTTGGATATATATAAACATGTCAAGCATTTGGTTTAAATGGACAAACCATTCATTAGGCTTAGTTAATTACCATTAGGTCAGTGAATATGTGAAGCCAGTTCCACTTACCTGGGCTTCTCATTGGTAATCAGGATCTTCACCTTGTTGAGTGCTTTTTTGGCCCCTGTAGCCGTCACTGGCTTTGTGTGGGCAGGGCTGGCATGAGGGCTTGAGATATAAACTTTCCGTCCACTGCTGGCGGGAGGCTTGGATGGGGAAAAATCAGAGACAAACACGATGCCCTCACTGGTCAGCACTGAAAGATAATAATATATCATCAACGTATTGTCACTTTCCCCAATACTAATGGCACCTCATAGCGGATACTCACAGGCAAGCTGGGAGGGCTGGAAAGGGTTGAAGGAGAAGGTCAGGATGTTCTCAGCATAGCTTTTCTTCCACAGCTTGGTCCCAGTGTCTGCGTTCCATAGTACAATGAGATTGGGTGGATGCACAGCCAGCAGCAGATCACGAGATGCATCCTGACTCCACAACCACTGCATGTCTGCATTATACACACAGGATGTAGTGTTATTTCAACAAAAGAAATCAAAAGCACAAATAAAATAAAAATAAAATACACAAGCAGTAATGCAGCTGAACAATGCTATGTGTGTAATGAGTAGTGAATCATTATATACTTACAGTACATTTTTTGGAACTCACAGTGACATACAACACCAACCCCCATTACAATACCTAGGTATATTCATATTACAAATAGCATGGTCACAGACAGCCAATGTGAAAAATAGGACAACCAGGAGTTAGAAATAAACAATTTCAAACACAGAACAAGAACCACTTGGCACATTAGTCCGCAAATCTTATTCACCCACCTTTCTGTGAAACAACCCATCCCTGCACCCACCACCCTCCAATTTCCTGCAGAGAACACCCTCACAGCCTCCCACCCCTTTGGAGCCACACTATAAATTGCCAATCGTACACAACCTAGGCATAATTCTGTCAGTAGCCAATTAGTCAACCACTATTTTTTTCGTCTAACGCAGAAAGGAAACTGTAGTGAAACACAGACAAATCACACGCATGCAGAGGGAAAACATACACTCCACACAGATGCAGACCAGTACTGAACATATAAAGCTTAATCCTAAGACGTACCCACTGAGCCACCAGGCAGCACAAATGATTGTGGTTTCATTCCACCTCATTTTTAGCTGATACAATGCTGTAAAGGCAGCAATCTTCTCTTACCATGGATGGGCTTAGAGTGTTCTTGTATTTCACATCGTGTTGTGCCGGTTGTAACATCCCAAACCACTATTTTCCCACTGGTATCAGCAGATGCCAATCGCAAGGTGTATGGAGAGCCCAGATTGTGATGGTAGTTTTCCCTGGCCCATTTAACCTGCAGAAAAGTAAACATTGTATATATTGTATTATACTAAGACCATTGCTATATCTTATAAATGCTCATCACTTGTAATCACATTTATAAAAGACAAATGATGGAGAGTAGGGGGCCCTCAAAACTAGTACCTGGGAACCACAGCTCCATTCTGTGCTGATGTCAGATATTTTATAGCCTGTAACACATGATGCTTATTGTTATGTAATTATATATAGGTGTCTTATTATTATTACCATGAGTACAGGTAGCGTTTAGTCCTGCAGTGTGTAACAGGATTTTCACAGATGCAATACACATGCCACATTAATATAAACCTTCCACTATCACGAAATGCCCCAAAGAGCTCACAATCTACAAGGGGAAATTTCATCTATAAAAGTAGCAGAAAAGTTTAGTTGAGTTTAATGTGAAAATAGACTTAGGCGATGATGAAAAACTAAGAACTAAAGAGGAAGTGTAATATACACAAAGGATCAGACATAGAAATAAATATATTCCAGTTGAGTAACCACTATGGAATACACAGGACCTTTCTAAAGGTTATGTTATGAATTGTGTGTCTCTTGGATGCTACATTTCAAACGTTGGTTCTAATTCGTTCCATAAAACTGAAAAGTAATCATTGCCGATTATGTAACCTCCACAAGCTCAATGTAATAACAAAAAGCCCCTCATAGACTGCATCCAACACGACAAGTGCAATGTCAACACAAGTGAATGAACGCAGTTAAAGGACACGCATTCACTGACCAGCTTACCTTGACCACGTCAGCTTTATGCTTTTCTAGAACTTGAAGTGTCTGTGCTGTGCTGGCGTCCACGACAAGGACCAGCGAGTGGCAGCCATATGCAATTAGGCCTTGACAGCCCCTATTTAGAGAGAACAGATAACATCAAATGGGAAACATATCAAATTGAATTGAATATTGTACTGTAGCATGGTGCGCCCTAGACATAAAACCGGTACAGTTGTAACCCCCGATCATCAAAGCGATTTGTATACGTTTATGTGTGTCAAGGTGGGGCTGGGGGAGTATAGTAATAATAGCGTGAGGGCACACTAAGCACCCTTTGTATGCTGGATCTCATAAAACTTCCAGGGATGATGTCTAATGGTCAGAGGATATAGATGGATAGATCCACAGGAAACCCAGAATTGGACACCTCGGAGCAGCAGCATTGGGAATCTGGATCTGAACAATGATCATTAATGAAATCACTTTACATTTTCATTATACAAGGTCTGTGCATCCCATTATTTATATGTATTCCTTCCTGGAATTATACAGCACAGGCTAATCAATATTATTATGTTGTATATTGCCATATTCATAATATATTTATTACATATAAATCTATTACTGTAAGGGAGACGGTAGAACTGCAATGCAAATAAAGACAGGTTTCCCTTGTGGTTTAAGCTTTATTATATCACATCAAATATCCATTTATTCCTACATTGTAAATGTTAAAAGCAGCAAAAAAAAGAGAAGCCCAAAATGGGGTGTTAACGGAGAGGTATTTGGTCAGTGATTTATAATTCTGGACTCGGCCAGCAAAGTCCCCCCGATCCACAGCGCCTGCGGTTGCCTCCATCTGCCTCCTGTCCCCACTATAAGGTACCCGTCCCTATTATATATACTATATATATATATATATATATATATATATATATATATATATATATATATATATATATGTGTGTGTATATACATGTATATGCAAAATCTAGGGCCGTCACCCAAGTAACTACAGTTGGCTACATACTACGCAATAATCAGGGTAGACAGTCAGACTGCAGCATATGGAACAGTCCATTTATCAGACCAACAAGAAAACAGTCAGAACACGATGAGAAATATTGACAACAAAATACACTCCATACTTTCCCCTCTCATATGTGGTTTATTATGTTTAGACATTGTTATATTGAGCACATCATTACCCCATGGACATACATTATTATTATTATGTATATGCATGGGGTACTATTTTGATGCTTTACAATATATTTTATTATGATAATTGTATTTTTTAAGTGCTTCATTTTAAAATCGTTGGTGACTGTATGCATTTCTCACATGACTGAGGTCTGTTGATATTCACTGACAGCGCATCCGAGGGCTTCTCATTTGATTGTATTACTTTATTTGCATTTTTGTACATCTTTATTAAATGGGTGCTGCACCATACATCTGTCTATGTTTGTATTCCTGTATGTTTCAATAACAAGTATTTGTTTAAGAGAAGAAAAAAAGTATCGCTGTCAGCAATAGTCATGGTGATCTCAAATCGCAAAAGGCCCCCCTGTCCACCATGTGCAACACATACATGGGGGCTCACTGTACTAAAATCTGGACAATACATAAAGATTAAAATCCACAGGATCCAGATCTGCCTTGGTAATGGGTCACTTGTACATCTTACAATAAGTATAGTGATCGGATATCAGGTTCAATGTTCATTGCCCAAGTTATGGAAGCTCTTTTATATAAAGATTTGAAAGCTGCACAGGGGGAGCGTGTGTGTGTGTGTGTGTGTGTGTGTGTATAAAAAAGTTGTATGACAGCACAAAGTAACCAGTCTCTAAAATCTGCCTCCCACATTGGGAACACTCTCACTGTGTGAATATGAATGGTCTTTCTGTGCCAACAGCAATAATGAGGCTTATAAAGCTTGATAGAAAGATCCGCACTCTCTATAACAATTCATAAAGGAAAATGACTGTGTGTAAAAAAATAAGAATAAATAGATTTAGCGCACACTTTATGTCCATATTATAGGAGAATGCCAGCATATGTATTGGATTCTTGCTATTAACCTGTCTGCACGCATTACCGGCGGCGTGCATATTACTCCTATGCCAATCCATGCATGAAATGCCATTAACTGACAGCAAAACCTTCCAAGTCAAATTCAGCTCGACAAGGCTTTCATAGGAGGTTGCTCAGAGCGCCAAATGCCAGATGTTAACTCTAAACTACCTGAGGTGCGATTTTTACACAAAAGAATGACTCGATACAATGTATAATACATAGCGTTTATAGGCATAGAAACATAAGCGCGCTATCCCTAGATCATCATTGATCCCCAATTACATTTAGGAAATCTTAATATTTATCCCGAACATGTCTATGGTTCTGTTCTACAACCTCATATGCAGCTTTATCACTTATCAATTACCCTTCCTGTCATTTATTAATCATATTTCCTCCACGCCGCAGATTATACACATGCTCCTCTGTACAGACCTTCCCTGCTTCAGCCTCTCTGTCTGGTCTCTCTAGAAGCCTCCTGCCTAAAAGATATATCCATAGTAAACCTTACAAACCACAAAAAGTTCTACATAAAGTCATACTTCCTCTCGATACCATGTGTAACGTCACCAAAGAATATATGAAATAGCACAGGACCAAGTACAGATCCCTTGGGTCTATCGACTGGTGAACGTGTAACCAGGACCATATTCATGGCACCATCACTGAACCCAATCTCTAGCCCTCCAGCTTATTTACCAGTCCTCGGGGTGTCACAGTGTCACTTACTCTGTTTAAGATACTGTATAAAATTGTCCCTTTACCAGTGTTTGCATCCGGTCTCTGACCTCTCTACATTCACCTTAACCCAGAGCGTCTACATGAGCTGTTTTCCAGTTTTCTGGACCTATTCCTATTACTAATGACAGGGCTGGAAGTGGAGGTGTATATGAGGGTATGTCATACCGACACTTCTCCCACTAATGTAAAAGAAGAACTACAAATCTCCATTGACTTCCATTATATTCTATGCTTCCATACCCCCACTTCAACCACTATGACGCCTCGAGGAACAAATCTCTGTGATTGCCATGCAGTTAGGATATTGTATCACACACTGCAGTGAATGTATTTGAGAGATTTCATCCAGTGTACTGGCATATGTATATGAGCTGTATCTTCTGTTCTAGGATATGTATATATCTGCTGCCTTTTTTTTTTTTGAGAAACTGTTTATTGAGTTTTACAAAAGCATACAAATAAAGGACAATACCAAACAAACATGTCCGTACTTATTAACACAACACGTACATGTACGAATCCGCCCAACAAGATCCAGTCCGACACATTACCACCAGCGGAGAGACCCCTCTATAGGAAAGGAGGGGGCCCTCCAATGATATCTGCTGCCTTTATCATTTGCTTGTTACACAGTCTATGTATGGAAAGAGTTTCTTTGCTATAAGTAAGCAGCGGCCCATGTCTCCCCTGGGATGATATATGTTACATACACTCCATGTTCAGTGCAAGGATTCCTCCTTCTTGTTATATAGATGTATTGTGCAATGCGGACAGAGTAATGGCTGGTATAAGTACAACACACACTTGTTTGTTTGTTTTTTATAGTTTATATAGAGGTAACACATGGGGAAAATATATTATTATACCTCCGTTTTGTTCAGTGAAATAATCTTATAATAAGAAGCAAGGTGCAATCTGATCGTCTCCTCATGTAATGTGACATCAGAAACTGCAGGATTGGGAAAAGGGGGGATGTTGACAACCAATCAGATTCCAGATCTCTTCTCTCTTCATTTTACACACAGGAGAATGTGAAGCTGATTGGTTGCTAAGGGCAACATCCCCACTTTTCCAACGCAGCAGTTTAGTCACTTGTCACGTTGGTGTCACTTTTGTCACAGTACGCATTAGTGTGATAGGGGCAGTGTCACAATCAGATGTCTCTGAAAGGGTTAAAGGGACAAGTCAGCAGCTGTTTCCTATGTTGTCACAACCCTGGACATTACTCCCATTGAATATATGACAGTCTGTGACTGTGAACTTGCTGTAATGTTCATTATATATGATCTTTAAGTCTCCCTTCACTATATATATATATATATATATATATATATATATAAAAGCAACATGTGACTCTGTTGAGGAACTACAAGTCCCATCATGCCCTGGCGTCCTCCTCACCCGTAAAGCATGCTGGGACATGACTGTAAAGCACACAAGACACCGCCCACGCCTACACCTGGCCCCTCACTGCCCCCTGACCCGTGTCCCCCGGCCACTCACCAGTCCAGGGCCCCCCTGTTGTGCTGGGTCAGCGCTCCGGTGAGTGTCCGGGTGGATAATTTAATATTGACGGTGAACGGGATCATGTCGGAGGTGGCGGGGATGCGGTCAGTGGAAAGTGACAAGTTAAAGAGCTGCTGCCATGGCCAGAGCCACTTCCTGGTGCATTCAGGATGCGGAAAGACAGCAGGGCAGGCGTGACGTCAGCAGAGCGCTGTCAGCGCCATTTTGAAAAAGGGAAGTGTGGGTACAAATGGTATCTTCCTTCTTGCGTTTCGATTTAATACGTAAGATTAGTAACCTAGATACGTAAGATAACTAACCTAGATACGCAATATACGTAAGGAAACTAACCTAGATACGTAATATGCGTAAGGAAACTAACCTAGATACGTAAGAAAACTAAACTAGATACGTAAGGTACGTAAGGAAACTTACATAGATACGTAAGATACCTAAGGAAACTAACTAAGATACGTAAGATCACTAACCTAGATACGTAAGATACGTAAGGAAACTAACCTACAAGTCTCTTTAAGTGCACATTATTCATATTGGCTGCTAGTACTATTACTAATAATGCAATTTCAGCAGCAATGAAATATTAGAAATGTTATTATAGTTTAATGTAGTTAGAAGTCCCCTTTATGTCATGTCACTTTGCTATGGTCTTGTGTAAAGGCTTTTTTATGAACTATAAAACTTGACCACTGGCATTGGCGCTTACTGATGGTATATGCAGGATTTACCACTAGGGTTGCCACATTCAACCCCAAAAAATACTGGCCAGGGTAGAAAGGGGTGTGGCTTGGGGCGGGGCTAGTATGGCAACCGTTTTCTGTCCGGGCACTGTGTATTTACTGCGGTTGCATTAATTTAAAAGTGTTTTTTTTTTTTTGCTTATGGGTCAAAAACAGTGGCCATGATGGTGGCAGGATGACGGTGACAATGGCAGGGTGACAGTGATGGTGACAGGGGGCAGAGTGACGGTAACAGTGAAG
>JABWIB010001545.1:17347-31045 GCA_016617825.1 Platyplectrum ornatum | reverse complement strand
GATGGTGACAGGGGGCAGAGTGATAGTAACAGTGAAGGGGTGGTGGTGGCAGGATGACAGTGACAGTGGCAGGGTGACAGTGATGGTGACAGGGGGCAGAGTGGCGGTGGTAACAGTGAAGGGGTGGCGGTGGCAGGATGACAGTGGCAGGGTGACAGTGATGGTGACAGGGAGCAAAGTGACGGTAACAGTGGAGGGGTGACGGTGACGTTAGCATGTAGCTGTGAAAGTTATAGGTTCCCATGTTTCCAATCCTCTAATAATGGAAACTATCCACCTGCTCTTGTCCAATATTACAACCATTCAAGCTTTACAATATCAGCCTGAATATCTATACTCATTTTACACAGTCTCTAAACATTTCAACAAAAAGGGGCAGGATGACAGTGATAATGACTGTGACAGGGCACCTCCTCAGCTCCCTCACCCCAGATGGCGACCCTAATTACCACAGACATTGGTTTTCTGCACCGGGCTGGCTTTGCCCTAGCAAGGATTACACACACACAGGTGCCCACCCCCCACACCCCCAGGTCATAGATATGGTCCACTATTGTATAATAAATAGCACTTACCCCATGTATCGATCAATCCCCAATCTCCTATAGAATGTAAGCTTGCGGCCCTTCCCCACCCATTATGTCTGTTACCACCCAGTCATATCTTGGTAATTATTAAAATTGAAAAGTGTTGTGTAACCATTTGGCGCTATATAAAAACCTGTTAATAAATAAAATAAATAAGTCCCACCCTTGGGCTACCCTAATATAGCGGCATCAGATTACGTAGCACTTTTTATTTTTAACAATCAATAAGACATGATACAATGGACAGGGCTCTGTATGATCCAGTCACGCTGCAGTGTCGCGGGGTCCGTCCATTATTAGTAACCCTATCAATACCGGCAGAACATTTATTCCGACTGGGTGTGTGTGGCTTTGTGTATATGTTTTTATTTCAAAAGCAATACTGTAGAACCCGCAAGGACCACAACATGTTTTTTAGAGGCAGCAATTTCAGATTCATTTTGAAAAAAATATTCTATTAGTTACCAGAAAAGCTAGTCTCATACCTAGAAGCAGAGGCAGCNTCTAGATTGCCTGCAGCAAACATGCTATACCCCTGAAGGAAGACCCCCGGCCTTCTATAAAACATCACTCTGATTCTCAGCCATTTATGTCAAACCACATTTGTCACACAGATCAGATTTGTGTCCTAACACCGCTGGCAGGCTGAGATTCTTTACATGCGAGAGAGAATCAAGAATATTCTATTAAATTTGCAGCAAGGGGAAGTAAAAAGACGTGTAGCGTATCCTCCATGGTTATTTCATTATTTAATATATGTTCCAGGCCTCCGCAGTCCACGGAAACTCTGGTGCATCGCAGGTTGTCCTCAGTTCAGTACGAGTATCAGCGTAAGGTGTCACCCCCACTCTGTGCCACAACTGTCATCGTTGCTGTCTGGCTGCTCTAGCGCGATCCTCATGGTGTTCTATAGATAACAATAAATACACAGTGGTGTCTGGAAGCCAGGAGATGACAGTCTGGAAATGAAAATCCGAGTATCATGCATAGTTATAAACTAGTGTGAGGTCACAAGGGGATATATTCTCATTTCCCGCCAGTAACAGACATGCTTCATTTGTGACCTGTTTTATTTTGCATTCATTCTTCATGTTTCTAGCCTAAATAAATATTTTCCTTGCAAGAAATATATATGTACAAGACCTTTGCAGACTAGCATTTGTAATCACAGAGAATGATCATTTAATCGTGATTCTATTCACATTAATGCATTTATTTTTTTTTTAAAAAAAAAGCTTGTCCTGCAGGGGTAATCAATACCCTTAAAGCAGTGCAATTGGTGTCTTTACATCTGCAAATCAGGGATATGATCATAAACAGCCCATACTGACTTTACCACAGTGTGGGAGCAGCTGCTCTGCACTTCATTTACTTACTGTTGTATGCAGTAATATAATAATGGGAATAGAGGGTGTGACTGCTATGGCGCCCAGATGAGAGTGAAGGACCATGGTAGCTGTTAAAGGGTTCTAGGTAGTTTTTAATGCATACCTCCCAACATGTCAGGGGCTGGGATTGGGACAAATAAGCCCCGCCCAAGTGACACCCTTTTTACCGCCACAACCGTGGCAAATATTAAATTATTATTAGTCTCAACAGCAAAAACACAGTTTGTCTCCTAATCGGGACATTTCACTTTTTTCACCAGTATTAAATACCACCATATATTTGTATATACACCAATATCTCTTATATGGTTATAATAACCAACCCAGACTTAATACACATAGATAAATCAAATCACTTTACTTCTAATGAACAATATAAAGCCATTACCCCAATATACAGGTTATACAATACAATATACAAATATATAGAAAATATATATATGGTGTGTGTGGTTCAATCAAGCAGCAAGAGAGGACAGAGTATGTGTGTAGCCAGCTTCCTATGTCAGTATACATATGTAGATTGGAATTGGAATTGAGGTTGTGATTTGGGGGATATTACTGTATAAAACAAATGCTCCAAACCATGCGATTGTGGGGGGGAAGGGGGGGAGATACCTTACATATGGTGCATCCAATAGGGAGAATATTCCTATTCCTGCATAACATTTCTTTTGCCCACTGTTAGCCTAGAGCAGGGGTAGGCAAACTGAGGCTCTCCAGGTGTTGTCCCAGCATGCTTTGTCAGGTATCAACTATGTCTACAGTACGTAGTCTACTGCTTTCATCCATCTTTAAATAACTGCCCCTCGGCTGTATCTCAAAACCTGTCAAGATTTATGGAAGTGTGGAACAAGGATGTCTCAAGCTTTCTTCTCCTGCGACATTGCCTTCCTTGTCATATGTCTGTGCTTGTGGTTAAAGCACTCTACCAGGTCATAATGTCTTCCAAGGCTTGCAAGTAATTCCGACTTACAGTATGAGCACCTAAACGTTATATGGTCTGACTATGGTGCGGAGTTAATAGTCTAATAGTCTTGAACAGTTACAGAGTATTGAATGTGTTCAAGTAATACCTTGTATAACATGCAGATGTACCATTCCAAGTCATTCCAAGGACCACCAGAGAGAGGTCAGAGTACCACCAGGGGAGCTACTGGTTGAGAAGCCCTGGTCTACAGCCAAACAGATCAGTGGAGCTCTGGGTACCAGAAGGTGTCCAAAGAAGACTTTCCCAAAGCTAAATAGCAATGGCATTTTTAAAAAATCATGTTCTCCAATTGATTTTGCCAGTCTTTTGACTAAACCATTAAGCACGCAGAACTAGACAATGGTAACTTTACATACTAGCAAATAAAGTAGTGTACTGTCCTGCTTTGTTGTTAATTAAAAAATAAAATGTTGATAGATATGTATGTAGGAATAACAGTCCAATATCCCTGTTCTGTCCTCTTTTTAATAGATAATCATAAGAGCTCCTAGTCATCAAACATTGAACATTATATATATATATATATATATTTATATATATATATATATATATATATATATATATATATATATATATATATATACATATTGTCACTATTACTCTCTAGCCTGTGATTTTTATTTCCTTATAGTTAATGGATTAAAGGACTGTTTGGCTAAGTTATTGCACTACAAAGTTGCATTCAGTCCCAACTGGTTCAATTAGAAATGACAAACTGGTGTTCAAGGATTAAGCGATCACTTGCGCTGGGCATTGCGTTTCCGCTCAGCCCGCTATGTGGATACTTCACAACATCCATCTCATCTTCCATTAATTATTCTCCCTTTCTGTTTTGCAAGCAACTAGAAATAATAATTTCCCAATAGAACACTAAGGGTTTTTCAGTCTTATTAAAGACTCCGCATTAAATTATCCCAGCTGCCGTGTAGCAGCCTACAAAGCTGATATATCTTCTGCTTGAACGCTGCCAAAATGCCCTGAAAGTCATTCGTCTTATCTTTTGTCAGCAAGGTTTATGACATTGAAGGTGAAAAGGAGATATAATAATTCCCATGCCAGAAATGTATAACAAATGCTTTGTTGAAGCCACAGTTCATATTCTGGGTCACAGCCACAAAACATTTACCCACTAGGGGCATAAGGCCAATTTGTGTACTAACAGTATACAGATGGCCAGAATATATTTAATCTCTATGTTGTTGGCTGTGAGAGAACAAAAATAAACCCTGTTGTGTGTGGTTTACTTACATTTAATTCATTTATGAATAAGTAAAACATCTGGGCAAACATTATTTTCTACACTGAACTTATATTTCTGGTTACTTCAATGACTCAATGCCATGTTAATACTCAGAGCACATTCATACATGGAGCGCCAAGCACTGTTTTAAGCTGTCAATCTCTATCAGCTTGCTTACAGTGCAGGAGAAAGGCTGCAACCCAATTCACCAGCTCCTGTAGTAGCTGCAGCTATTGCACATCAGTATGCGCCCCTTAGATGTATGTTCTGCTTTATAGGGTTAAATGCATTGGGATGGTGTTAGTGCATTTTCTTGGGTTCACTTTCTTAGTATGGAAGGATATAATCACGCAAGATATGATTTGCATAATGGCATAAGTCAACCATTGCTTTTAGACAATATGGACCAGTTTCAGACTTAGGCACTCACGACTTACTCAAGAGTGAGTAAAAACATGTTGAATTGCAGGGGAAGTAAAATGAATGTCAGTGTTTGCATGCAGGGAGAATACTTTATTGTTGCATGTTGCACACAGATACTGACCAGCGTGACTGTTACACTGTTATTAGACTTGGGCTAGGAAAAATAAAAATATCATCTCTCAACTCTAATACTGTATGCAACTAATGAAATGTAACTCCCCTGCAATTCAAGTGGGGTTTTGCCCACTTGTGAGTAAGTCAATAGTAGGTCCAAAGTTCCAAATCCAGGTCTCTGCACTAACACTGTGTACGAATTCCCCTGTCACTCCCGTCTTGTGCGTAAAAGGTACTTACGCTGCTATATCCCTGCCTTAAGTGACCTGTATGGGTCAGCGGCCCGTGCAACCGCTGACTGCACCAGTATCCCCAAATGTTGAATTTAAATATGCTTCCCTGCCCACCTTGCGTAATTTAGATGGGAGGAGGAAGTCAGGTTTCAGGTGGCTCTATGAGCCACGAGCTTGCGTAAGGGGGAAAACCTTCGCACGGAGCACAAATTAAATCGGCCCCTATGTGTCAGCATATGCATGCAGAAGTGGGGGGACTTCACACAAAGCAAACTGCTGAAAGATCGGAAAGAGCTGAACAGTCTCACAAAAGCAGCTGTGAAATCCCGAGGAGGATCTGCGAATGGGAGAGTAAACTGCAAAGGATTCAGTACTAGAGATCCAGATGCTATCGAGGCTCAATCATTTATTAGGAGGCTGGCAGTGGTTGCTACAGTCAAACCTTTGTAGAACCGGCCAAGAGTTATAATCCAGGGATTTTGGAGACATTTGTTGGAGATCGTAATTGTGATTGCATAGGACCTTGGTATTCACACCTTGCTATCACATTGGGTAACAGTGCAGTGAGATAGTTTTTTTTTACAGAGCTTTTAGAAAGCTCTCCAGTGTGATGCGTAAGAGCTTGATTAATACATATGCGTTGCTGCCTCTGATTTTTATTATGATTCTTATTGTTTTTCTGTATTTAAATAGTCCATAAACATTTCTTATTAATTACCAAGTTTTATCCCAATCAATCTTTTTTCTCCCCGTCTTCTTTTAAACGTATAAATTTGCTGTTGAAGCTTTCCAATACATATTTATGAAGCCTATAAAAA
Source organism: Platyplectrum ornatum (assembly GCA_016617825.1). Taxonomy (NCBI): domain Eukaryota; kingdom Metazoa; phylum Chordata; class Amphibia; order Anura; family Limnodynastidae; genus Platyplectrum; species Platyplectrum ornatum. Next base: position 25,251 of record JABWIB010001545.1, on the reverse strand, counting down.
TGTTCTTTCAAGAAAGTAACCTGAGATTCAGCGGTAGTTCTCTTTCCAATATTACAGTGATAAGTCAATATTTGAGAGTCTTGCACTAATAGTCCTGCTGCGAAAAACATTGTTAAACACAAGTTTGACATATGACGAAAACCAATTTGATAAAGCTCTTTTGTCAGCAGAAGGAATCTGTGCTATGTACACAAAATAATGAATTGTAGGCACGATTTTTTTCATGAATTGGTGAGCAGCAAACAAACTTGGTGCTTTCCTATGGTTTTCATTTTATCTTAAATGCTGTTTGTTCAAATATCTGTAAGGCTGTAAAGAAATAGTTGCTATGGTTGCCAGTCCTTCACAGATCAATGTGTTCTGATTTTAATCACTGGAAAAGCTGAAAATAATGAAACTGTAATGTAATGTTCATCCAGACCCATCTAACCACACTCCCAAGTACTATTCTCAAGACACCTGAAAAGACTTAAATTGGAGCAAAGTCTGGACAAAGGGTTACAGCTCTATTCATTAAGAATTAATAATGACCCTATATAGGAGCCATGGTCATCAAGTGTGGGTTCAATATTTAATAAAGGTTATCTGTCCGCTGAGCTGGTGTTCTGATCCTCTTCACCAGTGATGGCTTCATAAATCATTTTCTTGTCTTCTCCACATGTACAGATGAAGAAAGTTGGAACAGTCACTACAGTAGAAGTGAGGACCTGGTGCTCCAATTGTTATTCTGTTCTTCTTATGTCCCTCCCAGGATTTAGACAATCTGTTTAGGTTATAACCGAACACCATTTTCCCCTCGGCTGATTTCAAGAGACACTGGGTTGTGGTCCTAGTAGAAAATTCAACTCCCTTTATCTCATTTGTATATGCCCCTAACCAAAATCATGGCCATTGTTTCATGAAACTCTTTCATCATGTGGATAGACTTGCCCAAGGCCATATCATCCTTGGAGGAGACTAATATACCGTATATACTCGAGTATAAGCCGACCCGAATATAAGCCGAGGAACCTTTATTTCAATTTAAAAAACTGGGATAACCTATTGACATCATACAGGGCAATGACTCGAGTATAAGCCGAGGGGGGCACTTTCAGCACAAAAAAATGTGCTGAAAAACTAGGCTTATACTCGAGTATATACAGTAGTTCTTAATCTTGTCTTAGATACTGCACTTCTCTCACTCAGCATGCCTGGACCTCCCTTATCCTCACACACTATGGCAAAATACTCCTAGACCTTCTTCAGAAATTGGATCTTGGTGCCCCCTCAACCAGGTCACTAGATCTATGGACATTTTCCTCTGTCCTAGACAGATCATTCTTGGGTTTCTATATCTTAAACCTATTCCAAATGATGCTTGGACAATTCTTAGCTCATCCATCCTGAAACTCAAATATACAAGAGAACCTCACAGCCTTTTTGAGTTAAATAGTACAGGAGAGATGCCCTCCAGTTGGGTTTGGAAGCACATACAGCTACATACTGTACAGCTTATCAGTATGGCAGCAGCAGCATCAAAATAGGCTCGTACCTGGAACAAATTTCTTTAACCAGGTTATTTATTTTACCGTCTCATCATCTAAAAAAAATTAGATAGATTTCCATCTATCAGGTGACATTGAAGAGAATTTAGGTTCATCCTTTCCATTGAACTGTTCATAGAGAGCTTACAATATTACTATATAAATACTATGTATTTATGACTACTCTTCATTGCCAACTACCCTACCCACTCTTCATCTACTGGATTGGCTGCATCACGGTGGTCGAAATAAATTTTCTACCCAGGTTATTTAATTATTTCAGATTCCAATCTGTGTTGCAAGCTATTTCAATTATTATAACATCAAAATATACTTTGATTGGAGTGGAAAAATGCCAGAGGGTACACCTTCAGATGGTGGACTATGATTCCCAGATTTGAAACTATTATTTAGCTGCTAAACTTGCCTCTGGCATTCCCTGTCCACCAGACTATGGCCAGTAGATCCACTCCTATATAACACTAGTTCCCCCTGGGTCTAAGCCACAGGATTTTGCTGACTAAATGCTGTGACACGGGTACATAAAATAAGAACTCTGAGGCAGGTTTTCTGGTCTATACAGCTTGTAATTGTCAGACACTGAATCATGTCAATACACACAGGCTTGAACCTCAACAGGTAAGTAATATAAAACAATCAAATTGAAAGTCTCAGCACTTCTTGTGTTATTGTCTCTTTTGCTGTAATAACCTGCAGCCACCATGCGCCATGCTCTCGTGGCACAACCACAAGATGCTCTCTGCACACTCTCTGTTAACAGGCATCAGTGCACAATGGGGGAGTGGGACTTTTCCTGCTGGCTGTAATGATCTGAAAACAGATTCCTTTATTGTACAAGCTACATACACAGACTGATTGCATTCCATTGGAACTCACTCCGAACAATCCTGGATTCCATACTGTACGGCAGTGGGACGTGCGAACTCAACTTGTGTACCGGCATAACCCCTTATGCACAATCTTCCTTTCCAGGGTGTAAGGGAGGGTTGTGGTTTCATAGGTCCTCTTTTGGTCATACCCTACCCTTAATAAAAATAATTGTCTCCTGCTGAGAAGTTCCAATTGCAGGACATTCAGAAGTCTGTATCTGGCTCAGCATTCTTATAATCATAATGTATTTTGTATAGAAATAATAATAAATAGATAATCCAATCATTGAAAATGTAATAATGGGATTTAGATTTCTTTTTCGAAACCTAGTCCACATTAATCCTCCACAAAGCAGACTCAGTACCGTCGATGCTGACGTCTAGAATGGTTTACTGAGGTACAGATTTGCTGTTGTGAACAGCATAAATGAGATTATCTGCATGTGGTAGCCAAATGCAGGATATGAAATAGAACAGTGGAGACGTTCCACCAGGATAATTGTTCCAAAAACATATTATGTTATATGAAGTTTACAAAGATACCTCATACAGATATATACATCACAGCGTAATTAAAACACAGTTATTACAAACCAGAATTCAGTTTAACATCTTAAAACCCAATCTATTTATCTATCAGTTATGTTCTTTAAGAACACATAGGCCTATATTTACTAAGCAGGGAGATTGAAAAGTGGGGATGTTGTCCATATCAACCAATCAGATTTGAGCTCTCATTCAAGTCCTAATTTGCATTTTTTTCCCCATACAATTATTGCACCGTGTATGTCTGCTTCCAATTCCCTTAAAAAAAATTGGTTCCTTTTCCATCCAATCTTCATCTTGGACGCTTTATCTTACTGTGTGTGCCTAGCTTTACTCATGAGTGGGTAAAACCATGTTGAATTGCAGGGAGGGTAAAATGAATGTCAGTGTGTGCATGCAGGGAGAATACTTTATTTTTGTATTTTGCACACAGATACTGACCAGCGTTACTGTTACACTGTTATTACACTTGTGCTGGAAACATCATCGCTCACCTGTAATACTGTTTGCAACTAATGAAATTTAACTCCCCTGCAATTCATCATGGTTTTACCCACTCTTTCAATTGGAACAATTTATCTTATAGTGTATGGCCAGCTTTTGTCATTAGTGCCCAAAGATCTAAATCTGGTTCAAAGAGAGAATACCACAATAGGGTGTTCAACAAGTTGAAAATGTCACAGGCCCAGATCCAGATTTTGAAATGAGAGCTAACATCTACAGTTTGCATCATGTACATGCACCTGCTACTAACAACAGGCATAGATGTGCCATAAAGGGACGAATGTATATAGCGCGTATGCTTAGTAGGAGAGGGGAGCTAAGAAAATTAGTAAGCTCTGAATCCATGTTTCTGGGCATACGGATGTCTGGAATGGATATGTCCCGTTTTTGGGCCCCCAAGATGACGGGAGGTGTGCAACCGTGATTTTACAACACTATGCACATACCAGCTATGCTATATAAATCACCCTGGATTAAGGTGTCTTCCTTTTTATATATAATAAATGCACATTTACTCGTAGAATAACACACATCTAGAGCTGTATAAATGGGCACTTTTTAATTTGGAATGTGTTCATTGATGTTACTGGTGACACACTGTAGACAGTGACTATGCGAGAGACAATCACCATGCAGTCTGCACCAGATATTAACTATGCAGTTCTGTTATGTGTGTTCACAGCTGCTGGGTTACATTATGCTAATTGTTAGCTTTAATCTTCTCCATAAGATATATTAAACTGCTTAGGCTGAAACATAAAAATGGTTTATTACAAAGGGGAATTTTACAGCTTTTAAAACATGTTTTCATTGCGTCTGTACAAACACATTTACCATGTCACAACACGATCCTTTTACATGGACTATCCACAAGTCTGGCATGGCAGCGCTTATTCCATTGTGCATCTGTCAGGAAGCGCTGAAGCTGCGCACATACTGCACAATGATCGGGTTCCGATGTGTTGTGATCAGCAGATGCCTCAGGAATTCAGAGTTGCTTTGCCTCTCAGAACTGTTCTGACACTAATGAGTCTCCCACTAATGTGTTCTTAGAGTTGCAGACTTATGACAGAATGTGTAACTACCGCCAGCGTGCTGAATTGTAAACGCCATGTTCACACGTGTGCAGTACACTCACAGTATTTGATGGTGCGTAACTCAGTACTAGAGAATGTCCTCCCCTTGGACCAGATTCAGACTTTAGGCACAATTGACTTACTCACAACTTACTCAAGAGTGGGTAAAACCATGTTGAATTGCAGGGGAGGTAAATTTCATTAGTTGCAAACAGTATTACAGGTGAGAGATGATGTTTCCAGCACAAGTGTAATAACAGTGTAACAGTAACGCTGGTCAGTATCTGTGTGCAAAATGCAACAATAAAGTATTCTCCCTGCATGCAAACACTGACATTCATTTTATGCCCAGGAGAAACCAAAAGTCAACAGTATGAGGGCAGCAGAGGGCGTGATTTATGCAAATCATGTTTAAAGCCCTGCCCCCTGGATGTATGATTTCACTATGGGTGAGCGGGAGTTGATGATATGCATAGTGACGATCAGAGCTAAAGACAGTAATTTATATTGAATCAATGCCTTCAGCCAAGGTCCTGGGAGATTTGCCAACTCTCCTGGGAGAAATGCCCATAATGTGAGTTGTTGCTATGATCCCTGGGTCATTTTACCTTCATCCATTAAAAAAACCCTCATCAATCACTAAATGGTTCCATATTATCTTCAGTCATATTTTGAATTGATAGATTGTGAGACATTGATGTTATTTCTGCTGACTGGCCATAACCGGGATGTCCACACACCACCCTCAACCTGTCACCTCAATCTCCTGTGCGCTATTATCAGATGTGTTCGTTATAACTTAACACTTGATTAGGATGTCTGCTGGTATGGTATTACACATGGCCCTTGAAATTAATCTATATATTTAGGTACAAGTGTTAACTTATGTTATGAGTAATTCAGTTTTAGGCAATCAATACATTTTGTGAGTACATGAATAAATGATATTTATGGATTGTTCCACGTCCTTCAATATTTAAACAGCGGTCTATAGAGGGACATATAAACAAAACGATACAAATATGAACTAGGTATAAATCAGGAGTTATGTTTGTATGGGGTATTTCAGAAGAATCAGGCCACAGTTGTACAAGAAATGATTTTTATTGCAAAGTATATAAAATATATATTTAAAAAACACATTTTTGACAATGTAACAGGAAAGTCAAACAATATAAAATAACTCAGACAGCCCGAAAAAACAAGGATCGATTTCAATGTGTGTACAGGATACTCGTGCTGGGAAACACACATGCAAATACATCAGAGGTGTGCAAGCATGCCACACAAGCACTTCAGCTCTCTCACACACGTTCATGAACACAGACCGACAACAGAAAGCAAGCGCAAACACAATTAGTCCTTTCCCAGAATGCCTTGCTCTCAGAGCGACGTCTGCTCTGCCAACAGAGCGCTCAATTATTAAACAAGAGCTGAATATGATCCATTCATTGTGTAGATGTACAGTACTGTGGTCTGCTATACAGCCTGTCTCTAGGTGTATGGATGTGTGGACAATGATAGGTCACGGCCAGTTATTCTGTATAACATTGTAATATAGCTGTGAAAGGTTTTGACCCTCACTGTTATCTCATTAGAAGTAAAAAGGCCTTGGCTAGCTTAATAAATGGTCTTTCAGTCATGTACCCTGACTACCGTGTTTCCCTGTTAATAAGACACCGTCTTATTTTTTTTTTGGTCCAAAAAAACGCCATAGGGCTTATTTTGGGGTAGGTCTTATTTTAATTAACATTGACAGAGATTTTTATAAACAGTCCTGCTTTTATCCCCATCATGCCCCCCAGTCCTGGTGAATTCACTAGGTCTTATTTTCGGGGTAGGGCTTATTTTGGACGGGTTTACAAAAATTATGGTAGGTCTTATTTTCGGGGCAGGTCTTATTTTCAGGGCAACACGGTAGCTGGCTCGATTAATCGTACCCTTAGGGCCACCATCATGGGGGAACAGCAGGGCCTACTGCCCCAGGCCCGGACAGAGCGGGGGACCAGAGCATGACTCCGGTGTGCAGAGGCAGCAGAGGGAATACAGATAAAAAGCATCCGTGTTGCTGTATTAATGGCGTCTAAGTGAGCTCCCGGGGGCCGGACGGACTTTGTGACATCATGATGTCACCACGTCATATGGGGGGGGGGTCTTACCAATTTCCACAGTCCTAGGCCCCGCTATTACTGACGGCGACCCTGAATACCTTCATTTGGTGGCCACATATGTTTGGAGATTATCTGAACCCAATGTATAGCCACTGGCAGTATCTTCTTATTGCCTACACTGGTTTGTCAGGCTCCTGTTGAATGGAAAAGGTTAAATTAAGAAGACTTATCCATATTCAGGGAAAGACTGGAAACTAATAGATAGCCTTCCCAGAATGCATTGCGAGTGGTGCTTGGACTCAGTCACTGTGAGATTAAAAAGCAGAATTCGAGTGTTTCAATTCTTGCAAGAGCTTCTTATGGACCATATGGCAGCCTTAATGGCCTCTATATATCCTCCCTCCCGCTGCATATAATACGATGACTCCTGCATATTAATGCTGAATGGATACGATGAACACAGATGTGAAACCATGTCTACTGTTCGGCAGTATTGTTACACAGGTCTGTATGTTACATATGCAAGAAGTGAATCTGCGAGAAGGAATATCCTAAGCTACATGGTACATGGAAGGAATCTTATAATGGTCCTTGTGGTATTAACTTACTCTCCATCTACAATGAGTAAAGTCATCCCAGCAATATATACGATCAATGCAAAATCTGAATATGGAAGGTTTAAAGATGGGGCCCGGAAGCAGACCCAGCGTTCGGTCGCACCCACTTGGGACGGTAACCAGACATGATGGATGGGATTTCAAAATCTGAATGATATAGTTGTATGTAAAAGTGTCATTATTTATATATAATGAATGTGGGGGGAAGGAGGGGAAGGGGCGCCACTGACCAGGATTAAATGAAGACTGCCTGTCAGTGGACAATGCATGCAGGTTATGGTCGGCCGCACTGAAACGAATGGCGGCCACTAGTCAGAACTAGCCACCTTTTCTGTCATTGGGGATAGGAAGCCTGTGGAGGATCGTGGGGGCATGGGGGGACAAAAAAATTACCAGTCAAAATAGTAACCGAAATAGTAATAATAACTATTTAGGTAAAGACAGAAATGCTTTAGGTTGACATTCAATCTTGTGTAGCTCCTATAAAAGAAATAAAACTCTAGAAACGTGCCACCACTTCTGCATAAACATTCGGTGGCAGCTCAGGAAGCCGAAGCGCACAGTATGGGAAACACCGGCCTGGGGCGTCTAGAGACAAAAGCTGGCCATACACTATAAGATAAATTGTTCCAAT
>JABWIB010001544.1:19127-45448 GCA_016617825.1 Platyplectrum ornatum | reverse complement strand
AAGATATTACTAATATGTTTCAATGAAAAATATATGAGTGAATCGTGTTATAAATTAAGGCACATGACTTCATCCTTTCCTGAGAACAAAACATTTATTTCATTTCTTAGTAATAAAGACACAGGACAGAATCCTGAGATTGTTAATAAGATGGGCTGCCATCTACAAAGCCTCATTCACACTGCTATAGGGACCCGGAATTTTCATGATTTAAGTATAGTTTAAGTATAACAAACGTTTATTAGTAATTTTTTTATTTAGTTATCTAAAATAACATTACAACTCAACAACTCGAAAAATTACCCGTACCTATGGCTTATACCATTTATGCAATTTGCGCCATTATATCAGTGAAAGCTGTAGCAGGGTAACTGAGAAGTGTACATTTCTGGATACAGAAATAAATATTTTCATAGAACATCATATTTAACCATAAAACAGCACTTAAGAATAAAAACATTATTATAGCAGAAAAGCCTTGATGTTGGTGGGAGGCTCATTATATACATGCAAATGTGTTTAAAGAACATTTCTACTAAGACTTTTATCTGTAATATAGTAATAATAATATATAATAATAATATATTATTAATTAATATATATATTGATAATAATAATAATTATTAGTAATAATAATATGTTACATATGAAATGGTAGAGATTATTACTGGTTAATTGCAATGTGCTGAGACATTTTTACTACTACTTTTACTTTCTTTCTTCATACACCTGCATTAGTGCACGTGCATTAATATAATGTTATATAAATTTTCTACTTGTACCCTGGTACGATCTAATCACCTGTGGCGCAAACCCAGGCAGACTGAATGAAGATCGTTACCTTGAAGAGGTAATTAGAATAAAGTCCAAGCAGAGGAGTGGAGGAAGAACAACTGACACACACTGAATCATTTCAGTGAACTACCCCTTTCTCCAAGTTGTCCGCGTTCAATCAAGAGTAAACCTGCACGTCAGCAAAACCATGTTAACCTGCAAAGTTTGGGGAAGGGGAGGCAAATTTAAAATGTTTGGACAAAATTACAGCTCATTTGTTTTTTACACGTAAAAAAATAGATAAAACCAACATTTATGATGCATCATGTCATAAATGTTAGCGCTCCGTTTACTAAACCTAATCCTGCAGTCGGTAATTATGGCAGACAAGCATGCATCTCCTCGCTGATTTATGAAGATTACCTCACCAGATTATCACATGACACCTAGGGGGTGATTTAATCCTGTACAGGCACCAATTTTTTCCCTTACGCTAGCAGGAGAAAATTTGCCCCTTTTCACTTTGCGGCTCATAGACACGCGTATATAAATGGGGCATGCCCAGATTAGGTGTCATGCGATAATCTGGATTAAGTCCTATGTTATAAACTGAAATTATTTGAGCCAGGGGAATTTGGATGGAGCAAATGTGATTCTTGGGCCTATATGCACACACACATGCACACTATTTTTGCTTAATTCCTTCTGTGTACAAGGAATGCACAGGACAGGGGTTTGTGTGGAGACCTGGTTCCGGTCCATAAAGAAGATATTAATTGCTCAATGCACTTTGACATAACTTTAGACACAAACGCCAACATGTGTGCTCCATTACACCAAACTAATGTTTCAGTACAAGATTCAGTGCTGAATGGTGGACCTGGACACTGGTGGACTTTCACCAATATTAATTCGGCAAATGAATAACGTGTGCCTATGTATTACATGTTTATGTATGTATCTAGCAAACTTTATTTTACTTCTGTCACCTTTTGTCAAACTTTTACAAAGCTTATTTGTGAGGGTCCAAAAATGTATTGTGTTATTCCTAAATACAACGTCTCTCATAACGTTTAAGAAAGAAAATCCATTCCGAGCATATAACCACAATCATTTAGATAAGCGTAAACATTTCAAACACTTTATGAAGATTTCACTCCGATAACAAAGATTACATTTAAGAAAAATCACTCCGGGTTAGTAATACAAAAGATAGAGTTTAGTGATTAAATCATACACAAGCTCTAAGGGGAAAACACTGATAAAAGCACACTTAGAAAAACAAAGTCTACAGCCTTGCAATCAACAAAAAACACTCAGACAGTAATTTGGTGAGAATTTGAAGGCTATCTAATGTCTGCTAAATAACCTAGAAGACATCACATTTGTGTGCTTGGCTCAAGAAAAGTTAATTGTCTTCTAAACGCTGAGATTCAGTTCAAGGCTTTGTTTACTGAACAGAAAAAAGACTACCATAAGCTAGACCGCCCCGGGCATGAAACTTGATTTTTTTTTTCAAAACTAGAAGATTGAATTTCAGTTTGCAGGATTAGGAAGAGGTCCTTTTTTAGAGGGTTATTCCTCGAGAAAAAAAAAGCAAAGGAAAAGCAGCTGGGAGGGATTAGTAGGAATTGGCGTCTGCACATTCAAACTGATTCAGTTTTATACTTACAAGACATTGTATCTCGGGCTTCCTGGACAACATTCAAAGCAAATAGCATCGACATTTCACCATTTGGGGAACTTATTGTTTCTTAAAATATAACAATGATTTTCAATGCTAGTAAGCCTCTTGGGCGTATATTTACTAAATGCGGGAATGGAAAAAGTGGAGATGTTGCCATTTGCAACCAATCAGACTTTACATTGCTATTACGTACTAAAGAATGTCAGCTAGAATCTGATTGGTTGTTATAGGCAACTTCCCCGCTTTTCCATTCGCACAGTTTGGTAAATCAGCCCTTAATGGTTGTTGATCTTGTCCCTGACTTACTATTACACTTGCCCATCCACGAAAACAATATCATAAAGTAAAACCTGTAAAAAAAAATTTAAAAATAGAAATAAAAATATACTTACGTTTCAGGTGATATTGTTTTTTACGTTTTTTTTTACGTTTTTCGCCTTTCGGTTTTTTTTATGCGGCCATCCACGGCAAGATTTTTTCCCCATTTTTTGGCCTAAAATCGACCTGTGGATGGCCACCATTAGCTTGTAATTTTTTTTTTTTTTTAAAGATGACTATAACAGATAAACCAGGTAATTTGCATAAAACATTCACATAAATTGTAGCTAATAAAGCTGTGTTAAGAAGTACAAACGTGAAATGGCGCCCTTCCTAAATAGTATATAGATTTACCAGTTACTAGCTTATAATGCAGTTGGTCAGTGTCTGTGGTCCTGCAGTGCTGTCGCTATGTCTCTTTGCAGGTTTTTGCATGGATTTCCTGTCAAGACCTTTATTAGGCCCAGCCAATTATTGCACATACCCTACTGGGAAATGACATTCATTATCCAAAGAGAAAGAGAGAGAGTGAGTGAGAGAAAGCATACAATACACAATGAGAAAAAACATAAAAAATATAAGATTGTGGTACATTCAAATCCCAACATAAAGGTAAAAACCATTGGGAACTAATTACAACATCATTTTACAGGGTTTTCTATATTTTAAATGGCCACCATGAGAGCGATATCGTTCTCGAGGATGACCCTCAGGCGTAAAATCACCCCGCTTGGCGGTGCCGACATTGCACGAGAACTATATCATTCTTGTGGATGGCCAGCTTAAGCTCACTTCTCCTATTGGGCCAAATTGAGATCTTTAGGCACTAATGACTTAAACTGGCCATCCACTACATGATTTTGGCCAAAATCATTGCAGTGGATGGCAACTGGAAAAAAAAAAAGAACAGCAACAAAACACCTGACAAATGCAAATAACGTTATCACTGATAAATAGAAATTCCTGATTGATCAACAACAATTAAAAAAACAAAAACTGTAAGAAAAATAGAAATAGAAATAATTAAGTCATATTTACCTCTCTGTAGCTGTGGCGGGACATCGGAGAGGGGCTCCTCGGCTGTAGAGGAAATTCTGTATGAGTGACAGACCTTAGCCATTGTACATATGGCATGTTGGTCTTCCAATGCCACCATCACCTCATAAATGTATTATTCTCTTTTGTAGTTTTTTGTTGTATATATTTCTTTTACAGACATCACCTAACATGTTCCCTTCTGCAGTATAAATTCTATTACCCAACATACTAAATTAATAAAAGTGAGACAAAAATAACAAAGGAAATCAATATGTGTCATTATATAAGTCTAACTTCTCTTACACAATACTGATGAATGTAAAAAAGTTTAGTGCTATGGCCAGTGCAACAATAAATAACTTCTACATTTACAATCACTTAGAATGAAGTGTGTTTCTTTTGTGTGCTCTTCAAAGCAATCTTTTCATTGTGCTTCTCAGATGATGATATGAGGAATGCATGTATAACAATATGTTTTTATAGAACTTAATATAGTTTCAATTGTATTCATTTACAGTAGAATGCCATTCTTCTTCTCATAATCTCTTTATCCTTGTTGCTGATTGTATTTATGTTTGATAATCCCCTTTAATATAACAACTATGTGAACAGGATGTGAATAAAGACAAAGCCTCGTATCATTGGGGCAAGAGAGACAGAGGTGCACAGTTTTAAAATATTGCTTAAAGTCTAAAGAGAGGGAATGTATTAACCTTTCCTTCTTACCATCTATATGTAACTAACAGAAGTTTAATTGTTTTGATAAGCCAATTCCTAATTGTTGGAAAATATTTGTTTAGAATGTAAATCATAAAGAGTATTCTTAAGCTGGCCATCTTCTTATGGAATATCGGCACCGGCAAACGGGGTGATTTTCCCTAGGGAAAATCGCCCCGTCTGCGGGCCATCCATGAGAACGCTATTGTTCTCATGGCGACCAGTAAAGAATGAAAATACCTGTAAAAGAAATAAATAAATAAATAAAACATGCTCACATTCCTGGGGTCTTGTCCCGGCACCGAAGCTGTGCCCGGCTGCTTCTTGTGATGGTCCGGTGTCTCCATCTTGCATTGAGAGATGCTGTATTTGCGTGACGGTGCAACGCATATGACCCCAGGAATGTGAGCATGTTTTATTTATTTTTTCTTCAGGTATTTGAATTTTTTTCTTTAAACAAACAAACGATCATCGCTCAACGATATCGTATGTTTAGGTATTTCGGCATTTATCGTTTCTTTTGTTTTTTTAATCGACAATCAGTGGTTTAGGGTACAAATCGGCCCGTGAATGGCCACATTTACACAGCATTTTTAGCTCTTCTAATGCCTGGAAAACCTATGTACACAAACGTGTAATGGTAAATTGTAGGTAGCTCCTTCCAACTTAAAGAGTAATGACATGTACATGCAGATAAAATTAGTGCAAGTATATACAAAACATTACAGATGCAGAATAGCTGAAATTACTTACATTACACTAATAATATGTAAGAATTATATGCATTACTTTCATCACACTCATAGTAGGTATGAATTATATGCCATACTTACAACAACACATAGACTTACAACGACATACAAACTTTAATTACTTTTTATTTTGTTGCCGGACGCGAAGCCGAAATGGCTGGCTGGCTGGTTATGTGAATACTTTTGGCAGGAAGGGAAGATATTTAGTCAGTACAGTAAGGGCTTCGTTAAGCCAACAATCACAAATCTAATAATGATGCCAAAAATGTTTAAAAAACAAAAAATGTTATTCCGGCACAGTACTATGCTGCCAGTGATATGGTGTTCCGCATGTTACACCGTTATTATGCTAATATTAGCTGTATTATGCTAATAATAGCTGTAGCACTGATGCCTCACAGCGCTAAGGTTGTAAGTTTGATTCAAGGCCTTATCTGTTTGGAGTTTGTATGTCCTTCCCATATCTGCGCGGGTTTCCACCGGGTACTTAGGTTTCCTCCCATTGACAGGTTATTTGGCAGCTGACTAAATCTATGTGTAATTGCCATATGTATCAAATCCCTTATCACCTTTAGAATGTAAGCTTGCCCCGCTTCCCATTCTTCCCATTCCCCCTTGTACAGACACTACAGACACTTTGTGGCGCCTAATAAATAATAATAAAAAAAATGTATATACATTTATTTGCTGGCAAATGATTATTCAGAGGGAGAGGTAAAAGATTGGTCTATATGAACAAGGGGTCTCATTGAATCTTTAAGACCCTGAATTTCTTATCCGTCTGTTACATAGAATAAATATTATTCATTGTTTAACGATGGGTGAATTATTTGTTCATTTTCACCCTTCCTTATGTTGGGTGGTATAAATACACAACTTTTTGTAAGGTGATCATGATGATGATAGTGATGAAGATCTCAAAACTTGCATACGTTCGTATGTATGAAGACATGATTTGTCACAAAGGATTTGAACCTGGACCATCTGCCATTGGTGCATACGTACTTTTCAAACCAGGGTCTACCATAAGTAAAACATTGTGTAGATGTGGAAGCTGAATCAGTATGCGCTGGAGGGTGGTTCTGCACTGTAATGTCACAAAGAGGGAAATTTTAACACAGACCCACTCAATATGGGTCACTCCTCTTAAGTCTGGAAGGGCTGGATGTCCTCATAAATCCTCTGCGGCGTGTATGGCAGTATCTCTCATTAATGTAAGGCTTACCAGCCAGTATGCCATGCTCTGTAAGTCTGTGAATAGAATATTGTATGCATTGCAGTCATACAGATAATTCAGTCATCTGCTCACCAGCAGTAATTAAGTACTTAAGCTGAGTATACAACAGTATTTCCAAATCATACCAACACGATAAATGAGTCCCTGACCATGGTAAAATAGCAGACATTGTTCAATCAAATATATTAAACTGCTTAATTTAACTAATTAAACAATGTCCCAATCTCAGCTAAACAAATATGGGAGACCAAGCACCACGCCCCCTCGCCGGCAAGTGATGTGCGGAGTGATGTCATGACGTCATTCCGCTTCTAAACTACAGAGGAGGGTGGCTGGGTAACCGCCTGCCCTCACCATTTTTTATTATTTGGGGGGGGTTCTTTTTTTTCCCCAATGTTTTATAAAAATTTTTTTTCTTAAATGCTGCCACTCTGCTGCCCCTGCCCCCACCTAATGGGTGCACCAGCCCTGAGGCTTTTCTAAAAACCTTCTTTTATATTTCTGTATTTTTCATATAAATGTATTTTTCATAAATGTATTTTTCATATAAATGTTTAATCTAGTGCGGAGCACTCTCCTGGTGTTGTCAAACTACAAGTCCCAGCATACTTTATCAGATATCAACTATATATATATATGCAGTTAAAGCATGTTGGGCCCGTACTATTTAAACTGCGATAATGGATATATAAATATATATATTCCTTATTGCTTAATCAGAGGCCTATCAAAAACACATCCTGGAATTGCCTTGACTTCCTTTTCTTTATGTGATATCATTCTGTGTTGCGAGGATTGGCCCGTTGTGCTCTTGTTAGTTGCCCACTGAGAGGTACGCCTCTGGAAAAGCGTATTAAAACAGCAGAGAGAAGAAATAAAAGTTACTCGTTATAATGGCATATGTGTTCTGACTGTTTTCCAATCTTCAAATATTTTTTAATAGATTTCAGTGAAATTGTATATTCATGTTTTAAAGCATTAAAGGCACACAATTATAATGAGGAATATGGTCCAAGTCAAGTAAGATCAAGGACTCAATTATATCCTGAGTATTAAACAACTATGCTGTCATTTTTAGAACTCTAGACTCTAGATGGATTTTCATGAAAGTAAAGCGTATAGTGTGTGAAAATCAATAGTAGAGGAAGTAGCTACTTAGAAAGCCCTTTGTATAACCTTTTTCCATAGTTTAGGTTGGGGGAGAACATCTGGTGGCAGAAGCCTTTGGACAGCCTGAGCAACCCTGCCAGTTCATGAGGCCGCTAGTAGCTACAATTGGGCTATAGAAGTCCTTGTTTCTTTTCTATACAGAGCACATGCAGAGAATGAAGTCATATCTGCCGGTTGAGGACTAAGTGCTCGAGTGTAGTGGAGTAGGCAAATAAAGATGTTATGAGCCACAGCTGATGGCAGCTCTGCAATCTTATAATGCAATACAAACTAATGTCTGCGTGGTTCTAAACGTTTTATTCCAGACATACTGAATATGTCAGCGGACACTTACACAAGATTCCTTTGGTTCACCAAGTGCCAGCATGATTTGGGAGCCATGTGTGTGCTGTTGGGGTAGGAGAACAAAGACAAAGAACCAACATGCCATTTATGTTTATGGAATATGTGGGAATTTCAGTGAATACTTGGAGATGGAATTCAAGCAAATTCCCCGTCATGTTCAAAGGCTCCTTAATGGGTCAAATGTGAATAGAGGAACGCTACCTCCAATAAGAAGAGATTCGCTTATTCCCCTAGAGCTTATTTGAATATTTAAATTACCAATGGAGCAAGCATGGCCTATAAGACTCCATACACCATAATGGTGCTCTCTTTAAGGAGATGTCTTTCCCCCTAGAGCTATTTTGATGAAACAAAGATCCCAT
Organism: Platyplectrum ornatum; assembly: GCA_016617825.1. Taxonomy (NCBI): domain Eukaryota; kingdom Metazoa; phylum Chordata; class Amphibia; order Anura; family Limnodynastidae; genus Platyplectrum; species Platyplectrum ornatum. The sequence continues at coordinate 37,048 of JABWIB010001544.1, read as the reverse complement.
ACTATGGGCAATTCCTGGGAATGTTTAGATACAATGTACACATATATAGTCACTGTTCACTGGGTGCTTCTTCAATATGTCATCACATGATGAGAATGGTGACACCGTGCGTCATTTAGTAGCAAATCCAAATAGTAACTAATTTTGTATTTCATTCTGCAGTGAATTTGCATACAATGTAAATGATGCTGTTGCAGCCTCGACAGAATTAAACTTTTTTTAACCATTTTTGTTGAACTTTAAAAAAGAAACCTGTTTAATATTGGCCCCTTGGCACTAATGTGTTCTTTTTACAAGTCTTTATGGCATTATGCCAACAATAGCGAAACCATTGACTCATCATATCTCACACATTTATCCATGCTGATGTTCACTATTTCATTACCCTTTAATTAAGAACGTTGAAATTCCATTCACATTATATTATCTGTAACAGGTTCAATCTCTAAGCACAATTACGTCTCTTAAATCTCTCAATCATCACTTCTAATTTTTCAGTCGTTCTTCTTTTAAACTGTCATCATATCCACAAACCACATTAACCATCATTATTCTTAATTTTAGTTCTGCAAACTGTGAACTGACCTTCACCTCTAACAAGGTGAAGCTACATTTTTTGACATGTAGGAAGTGTGAAGATGGAATAATAGACACCATTATATGTGCATATTTATGCATATTGGACTGAATCCAGAGTTAAGACTTGTGTCGTACAGGCTTATTTTACTGGTTTCCAACACGGATGTGGATGCAGGCAGCTTGTATAAAGCATGTTCCTTAGGTTGGCAGGGGATGGTGGGTAGGTATATAAATAATACAGTAAGGTCTTGGCTCCTACATGATCCTCATTTACACATCTACCCCAGCAACGTACAGTGATGCCCACAAAGAAGACAGAGGATATCTTGCTCCATTGATTTATAAAGAGGCCAAGAAGCATTCCCTGCCCTCTTCTATGAAAAGGTCTAATCAAGGTCTAGTCTAAATTCCAACTTTTGAAAAAGAAGAATGTGAAGGGGTTAAAGGGTTTAGCCACATCCTTACTGTATGACTTAAATACGTCCTCCTTCCCACCATGCATACAGACTATCCACATGGTGGGTGATCCCACCCTGCCATCGTAAAGGTCTCCAGCATGAAATCCATGATCGATCAGAACCATTCTGATAAATAAATGGCATAGTCACACACAAGTACTTATACTTTATGTATGTACATAGGTCGGAATGGGAGTTTGGATCCGGTCCATAATGATCATATTTAATTGCAGTGGAATGGCTCCAGACTGAAAACCAATGCAGAATAGGGGATTCGGTGCAAGATATCTGCTAGTCCCAGTCTACTGTGTGGGCAAGAGGAGGCCACCCTCTTTGTCTACATGTACTTACAATCCCTGATTATCTTAAGACTTCTGCAAACGTGTAGAATGCATTGTAACCTAAAGACTTCTCAGTCTTCCACATAACATAATTGCTTGCCATCAGAATAACTACCAGGAAGGTGGATACTTTATTTAATATGGCACCTTGGATCAATTTAAGTAGATCTAGGAAAACACGTTGTTCGTTATGATTGCTTAGTCTTCTCTAACCATATCCATATAAAGTGCAGTCAACTTTCCGCTAAATCAAATTAACAGAAAACGCTTGAAGAAAACAATGGCGCTAGCTCACATAGTACTCTCACCTCCCTTAGTAAGTTTTAAGGAAGTAATTAAGAGGTGTTTTATAAGAACTAGTTCCTGCTGTTCAATAGACCAGTAAAAGCTTATTTTCTTTTTCTGATCGAAGTGTGCAAGGATGGTTAATGCAGGTGGTCAGAAAAGTGTGTTTAAGTTATTACCTGTTGAATGATTTCATTGTAAAAAAAATATCATCTAATGTTCAGTGTCACCGGGAACAATAGACTGGAGACAACTGTGCTTAACTGTGCTTTCATCTGCAATATTCCCAACCTCTAAAGGCAGCGGAGCATGCAATGTAACCATATAGCACAGCATGACTGCAAAGGCAGTTGTCCTCCATGTTTTAATGGGGTAACAGTAGTTTATCGAAGGATTTTGTGACTTTCCGTTCTCTAGTTTAGTCAAACAAAAAACACTTGTTGCTTCAAACTTTAAATATTATTCATAAAGCAATTGTATTCTTATGAACGTCGTTTCATCAACATAAGCAGGGTTGGCGAAGAGTTACAGAAACATAGTAAAGCTTAAGTCACAAATAGAAAAACTGTGTCAGTAAAAGGGGACATGATCATAGCACATTCCCCAAGCAGTTTCAATGTTGGAAGAGAATAAGTGACTGCAGATAGTCCAATGGTTTCCAAATTTTAACAGAGTGAGGTACCCTTAAGATCTCCATATTTTTTTCAAGGCACCTCCTAGGCAAAATAATCACCAAGAAGTCCCACTTTTTAAGTCAAAATCATGTAATAACTATTTAGGTAAAGACAGAAATACTTCAAGTGGACTTGTGTAGCTCCTATACAAGAAGTAAAATTGTGCTTCTTGGTAACACTAGCGACGTGCCACCACATCGGATAAATCATTCCTCAGCACCCCAATGAGAGTGTTGCGGCTGCCCTAGGTGCACAGTTCAGGAACCACTGCCCTATTCTGTTCCTGTGCCGTGGCCCACTTCTGCTCTCCCTTCCAGCGTGCCTGTTCTTTCCCTGGTTTTGGGTCACGCATTTAATGAGCCCACACAGAAAAGATGGGTTCATCCACCTTAAAGGTGTTATTACCGGCTGCATGGAGTACTGGATATGTTATGCATCATAATGTCATTGGTGTCTGCTCATGTCTTTAGATAGATCAGATTACTGTATAGTATAAGTGACAGCAGAGACGTCTGTCCACCTGCAGAGCTGCAGTCAGTCCTTCTAGCCTCTGAACATGGCTGTTACTGTTTTCCAGCTGTTGCTTCCTGAGAACCTGCCTGATTTCTGTCTTTAGTTTTTTGGGGTTTTTTTTATTTTTTTTTACATAACTTCAGTCCAGTCCAGTTTGCTGTCTGCCGTCTACCAGACTTGACTTATTTTCCAGATTATGCTTACAAGACGCCTGCCATTAGCCGTGCCTGTTTCTGTTATTTCACTCTCTTTTAGTGTGTCCCCCATGACCTGTATTTTCCAGGTATTCGATATACCAGCCTGCAAAGTAAATGCCTGCTCCATTCCCCTTCCTGCAACCTGTGTACAATATATACAGCATTTATATCCACTACTACAATGGAATGGGATTTCTAAATACTTTTAATGGTTCTACTAAAGTGCAGAAGGCCAAAATCCACAGTACTGCATCTAAAGCTGGATTTAATGTCTCTTCCTTTACCTGCGAGGTTACAGTATTTTTCAGTGTTTAGCTCAACCTCATCTCTTGCTATCCAATCTTATTGTAAAAATGGATTTATACCTACAATAAAGCAAATTATGATTTCTATGGTCAGTGTGACCTTTACCAATCACGTTTTACCTTAACCAGAAATAGTCCACCATTACCTATTTCCACATTCTTTATGGATTAAAGTAGCAGAACTTCTTCAACACCTAAGCGCTTTATATAACTATTTACTCCGTATTGTCACCTAATAAGGCAATTCTAAGGTGGCATGGTGGTTCGGTGGTTAGCACGCCTAACAGCACTGAGGTTGTGCGTTCAATTTATAGACAAGATATTATCTGTGTGGAGTTTGTATGTTTTCCCTGTATCTGGGGGTTTCCTTTGGATGCTTCGGTTTCCTACCACTCCCCAAAAAAATGTATCTCGCCCCTATGTATCTCTCCTATAGAATGCAGGCCTGTGGGCCCTTCCCCACCCATTCTGTCTAACTACAAATGTTCATTCATCTTTGTGTGTAAGAAACTAAATTGTTCAAGTGTTAAAATGTTAAAGACTTCCCAAAGTTAAACTATAAAAGCTTTACATAAAGCAGAGAACATTTCAGTCAATGTGCTAATGGAATGGTTTCAACAGCCTTGGAAGGAAAATTTCCTCCTGCCGTTTCATTATGGTTTACTCAGAAATATTCCATTAGCTGCTTAATATCACAACATCTTGCTGTTCAGTTGGTATGGAAATAAGAAGGGAACAGTCAAAATCTCTTCAATGGCCCATTACAATGTTTCTACTTTGCCAAGAATAAAGTTCATGCTTATGACACCTCCATAGCTTCGCTATATCTTAAAGCAGTGTAACAACCCACCAGTATGCATCACATGGGTTTGGAAACANGTCTGATGAGGTCATAAGGATGAAACACATATGTGTGTAATGCTTTTTGATGTATGCGAGTGTTGGTTATGGTCAGGGCAATCATGTTTTTTGAAAGGACATTTAAATTCATTACTTAATGTGAAATGCATATAGGCTTTATCCTTTACCTTATCATAAAGTCCAAATTTCCTATTTTACATGCATATGGAATGTGTGGTTCCCTTTCTGCATATGTAGAACAAATTTTGGCAGATTAAGGTTTGAGACGAGTGACAATGCTGACAGAGGGTCTGGGATGGACTTATTATTGTACAGTGTATACATTCCCTCTACATTCGCCTCAGATTCAGACTTCTGAACTTCCACCATTTTCCATGTTCAGGAGTATTCATAGCTAATCCAGGCCATGGATTTCATAAGGCCCTACCATGCATTAGTAGTGGTATGTTTTAAGAAACATTATTATTTTTATTTTCTTTTGTTATCTTCAAATATAAAACATAAGTAGACAGTGACACAGTTCATGAATTAATTATACATGACCATTATATTCCTGCAACTCTATGGAATACATATGGCTAAATAATTAGTATTGTTCAACTAAAAAAAATTAGAAAAGGATAAAAGATACAAAGGAGTTTGTGGAAGCGGAGATTCACATTCAAACAACAAATAATCTAAGTCTATAAATAAAAGAGCAGTGTATAACATNTAACTGTAGTGCAAGGCATGTTTTATAAGACTGCTCAGGAAAGCTCTAAGCTTGAGCTTCAACATTCACATCTGTCTTCTATGAGTCTGCAGAGCTCCAATTTTTACCTGATGATTCTTTTACAGATGTTACCTAGTAAATGATGATTATGTTTAAGTTGATGGGAAATATCTTCTTTCAGAAGCTTTTTATGGAAACATAAAGAAGATCATATATATCCATGTTGAAATCAGTCATCATTTTTATGTGCCTTCACATTTTTTTGGTATGTGTGAGAAGAAAACATTAGCCAGACAATCACAAGTCTCATACATACATTACTCATTATGCTTATTATAGTTTATATAGTCAATTTATATAGCATGTATCTCTCCATGCTTTATCTCAAATATTTCACCTGTTGATATAATATACTCTCTATACACTAAAATGAATTAATTTCCCACTATTAGCATCATTTACCTCTCCGATAATCATGGTGGAAGTGGGAAGTACTGGCGAGATTGAGACCCTCGCACTGACTGGTTCCATGGGCCTCCTGTAAATCTCAGCAGGAGATCTGTTCAATAGTTTGGTTCCTATAATTTCCCCAACTTACCTACTCCATAATTATCTGTAAGTATATCAGTATGTCCAACCTGCAATACTATTGTAATACTAATAAATATGAGTTCGGAGACCATTGAGTTCTTTATTGATAACTAAAAGGATCACCAATTTGGTACAGTTAAGGCCATACACTACAACGATTTTGGCCAAAATCCATGATTATTGTAGTGGATGGCCAAACCAAAAAAAACGCTACTAACAATATTTTTGATCAATCCGAATTCCCGATTGATCAACTATATCGTTTGTTGATATAAAAAATTAATTAAAAGAATTTAAAAGATGCCTGTAATAAAATACAAATAAAAAGAATTAATCCATACTTACCTTTCAGCAGCCGTGGATGAGCAAACAACAGGTGCCTAGCTGCTTCCCCACTCCACCAGCGCTTCCTGTCTGGCTGGATAGGAAGTTCTGTATGACAGGCACTGCTTGGAGAGGAAGTGCCGGTGCCCAGCCACGGCTGCTGAAAGGTAAGTATGGATTTATTCTTTTTATTTGTATTTTTTACAGGTATTTTTTAAATTCTTTTAATTAATTTTTTTATATCAACAAACAATATCGTTGATCAATCGGGAATTCGTATTGATTATGGATTCATTATTTTTATTTCTATTTTTTACAAGTGTTTTTACTTTTTTTTATGGGCAGCTCAAGAACAATATTGTTCAAGTGGATGGTCAGAAGACGGGACAATTATCTCTAGGGAAAATCGCTCTGTTTATCAGTAACAATTTCCACAAGAACGATATCGATGCCCAGAGTAAGTAAAGGTTGCCAGCACAGCGTAGCCTGAGAATGTTCCCTAAACACTGCATGGTGATGGCTGATTATATTGTAGGACATGGGTATTAACTGAAACAATGGCTATTAAAAGAAATAAATCTGAGAACAGACTTTGCCGAGCTACATACTGCTGCTTCTGCTAGCTACTTGATATCATGATCTGTGATACATTATCTGCGCTCTTGCAAACAGCATTAAAAACACAAAAGTACTCTTTTATTACGTAAAAGTCATCTGGGCTATATAGTGAATCTAACCCACAGAGAGAAGCAGCGGGAGATGTAACGGTTCAGTAGTTTTCTTGTCAGGCTTCTCAGACAGGCTTCAGGCAGTGGAGAAAAAGTCAAGATACCAGTGGTGAAACTGTTTAAAAGGTTTAATAACGGAAATCAGTTAAGATTAGAGGCAAGATGTATTCCCTGGGCATGCACAGCTGCAATAGAGGAGGTCAAGCAGTGGTGGTCTATTTAATACAGGAATCAGACAACTAGCCAACAATGTGTTTGTTCCTGGAGCTTTGTCCCATTCACAGCAAATTTCTCCACGCCGAAATGTGGCCTATAAAACAAAACTCAGGTGGCAAGAGTATTAAAAGGGCTACTGTAGACTGTGTACTGCTGAATCACAGCTAATATGGATCTTGTAAATGTTGTGACCGCGCACGCAATGGTGCTTCCAATCCAGGACCCTGCCATAACTTTTATGTACCCGTCTCACATAAAATGGGGATAGTGCGGAAAGGAGAATCGTGCATACATGCTAAAGTTATTTAGGATTTAGGATGCCACCTCCCTCTATGATATGTGCATGGCGGATTCTCATGCCTCATGTAGGGTTTGTGCATAGTCATACGTAAATGACATGCTCATGCAAGCGCAAAACGCTCAAATACCTGATTGGAAAAAATTACATTTCCTAAAAAAATTTAATTAAACATTGGTGTCTGCAGTTAGAAGTAAGAACTAAATAAGAAAATATTGATCAATATATGAATGTCATCAAGCCCTGCCCATTCACAGTATCGATCTGGGCTGAGGCAGTAATATACATTAAATGACTGTCTCAGTCTGGGTCCCAGGAGATTTGCAGACTTTCTCAGAATACCGGAATTGCCCGAAACCTGAGAGTCTCCTGGACATTTTGGGTGAGTCTGTAACCTGTCTGCACTTGGGATTCATGGGGGTATATTTACTAAGCGGTGAGATTGCAGTGAGATTGAAAAGTTATTGCCTATAGCAACCAATCAGATTCAAGCTCTTAGTTTCCTTTTACATAGACATACTCGAGAATGTGAAATCAAATCTCATTGGTTGGAAATTCTTCTAGCATTCTTATTTATTCGACTTAAAGCAGTTGCAAACAGCCCTGTTTGAATAAGGCCGCTCAAATCGGCAAACCACTACCAAAATGATTAATGTCACCAAAAAGATAACCGTATGGTTTAAATAAACAGTTTATAGCTGGAAAGACATTGCTCAAAAATTTAGACACAAACTGGTTTAAGTAGAACTATGTTTTATGTGTTATCATACCTTTCAGCAGATGTTTATAATAGGTGTCAGCAGAATGAGAGTAAGGATGGCGAATCCACACGTTTAATAACTTAACCAGGTTGTAAGTTTTATTATAACACAGGATACACGTAAGTATGTTACAGATAAACACATTTGTGTAAGACTGTTACACATCAGAGCAGATATTGCTTGTACAGGCAACTCTGATGTGTAACTCTTCCATACGGCTTTCATATAAGACACAAATGGTTTAATTCTTGTTATTATTAATATTAATAATAATAATAATGGGAATGAGAATGGGTTTGTGCAGATATCGGTTGCCCGGACCATTAATCCACATAAATGACTTAAGGTAATGCTTATATACCCCTTCCTGTTCTGCACAAGAAAGGGAGTTCAATCCCATCTCCCACACTGTTCTACGTACCAGCGGAGGTAGAGAAGGGACAATCTCTACATATTTCATTTACCGCATATACTTGAGTATTAGCCGACCCGAATTAATTTCACCTAAAAAACTGGGATAACTGATTGACATCATACAGGACAATGACTCGAGTATAAGCCGAGGGGGGCACTTATAAAAACTAGGCTTATACTCAAGTATATACAGCAGCTAAAAATATGGTTCAAATAAAAGCACATCTACTATCTCCTTGCGACGTACCCTTGTCATCCTGTCATACTAGTTCCACTGGTAAAGAACATCTGATGGAAATATTAGATTTATGATTGCACACACACATATTTCTGCTTCTGTTAAATTCCCTATTTTAATTTTCGAACCATTTCAATAGAGCTGTTCTTTTGGATAATGTGACCCATGATACCTATATGACCTATGCTTATTTTCTTTCACTTGAACCTTCGTCTGACTCAATGTTGGCTGGACATTTTGCACTGCTGGTTGAGGGACTATTGGCTGAACACCTTAAACCGTTGGCTGTACAGACTGAAATGTTTGGTCAATTTATTGCTGGCTGAATATTTGTATCTGGAACGTGGGCTAAGTTCAATGAATATGGGTCAAGGATTGGAGCATCTCCTGTCTCCACTGTAGAAGTACACTGTACATATGCTTTTGATGCAGTTCATTACAGTCTCCTAGCCAAGTGATGTGGCTCCCAAGACTTAAGACATCACTCACCTTTTGCACCTGGAGTTACTTTAGCTCTCACTTTCTATCCCAACTTGACTATATTGCAACACAGGTTATGTTCCAAACACAGGAAGTGCATACAAATACTCTAAAGAATGTATGTACTAACAANTAGGTATATTTCAAATGCAGTATGCACAAACCAGCTTATATGATGTTTATTTAATAGGATTTTTCTGTAGGCATAGATTTTTTCTTTTCCTTAGTTATGATAGTTTAATGTCGACTATATCAATGTTGAAATACACAACACTACTGAGATTTAAACTGGATATGGGTAACTTTGTTAATATGTTCCTAATACAACAAAATACTCATTCCTAATATAGACAGACAGGGACAGGCTGCAACTGGACTACAGGTACAAACTCAATTAGGGATAGGATGTAAGAAGGGAATGGAAAGGTCAGGTTGGAGTATATAAAGGGTTAGGCTGTTAGAAGAGGAAAGTTAGTGTTAGACTGTGGCACATAGAATGTTAGAGTTAGGGTTAGGGTATATTCTTTGGTATAGTGCTACAGTGCGGAAACCAACAAGGCACACACAACGGAGTGAAATGCTAGTCACAGGGTACGTGGCATCAAAGCGTAAGACTCATGGTTTGTAAATATGTAGACATAAAGTTTGTAAATGTACTTTTTTTTTAAACTATGCGCCAGAATCCTTGATTCAGCTCCAGGGTTACTGTATTTAGAGGTAATTTTCATTAAATTGAGATCATCTTTCATGATTAGTGCTTATATATGCATTCACCCACTGGATTCAGTAAGAATATAGTAAGTATACTTGTTTGAGGTGAGTAGTGAGCAGTGAGCATATTTAGGTCATCTAGTTAAGCCAAACATTATTGGAAACAATAAGTGTGGCCCCAGCCCACTAGTGTGGCCCCAGCCCACTAGGATGAATTTTTCAATATTTTTATTGAGATATTCTATGAATAGCATGCAGTTCATTCTGTGGCCACTTGAGGCCGTTCATCAGTAAACTGTTTCTCAACATGCTCCCTTTCTCCTCTGCCTCCTGTTCCTCTATTCCACCCCCAATAATAGCATTGGGCACTGATTAGATTAAATTATTGCCTTCTCTGGATCGTTGTGTATTGAGCTCAACAATGTGACCACATTGCTATCATGGAAATTGATAACAGATTCAGCTGAACTATATACCAGTCACTTCCATGTGCTTGTATTATTGTCAGTAGTAAATAAAACAAACAATAAACAGAAATTCAGTATAATAAAGAAAACATAAACAAGCCAAGTAATATATGCCTAAAACTGTGAAAGGGACAAATATATGGAACATAAGACAACAGTAAACATTAAAATCAAGGAGGAAAACTATGAAAAACTAATCTCAAATAAATTGGTTCTGATGACTTTTAAAACATATGCGGCATATATTCAGGTTTAGAGTGACTCTCTATATACACTGTGTAGGTTGTCTTTCCCAGATTCCCAGAATACCCTCATATATTATTGTATATGCCATTCAAATGTCTATAATACATTCTAAATGTACTTTATATGGAGTGTAGGCTATGTTAGAGGTTTTTAACAGAGCATTATATAAATGGGGGTATAGAAGGATCCAGGGCCGGACTGGCCATCTGGTATTTCTGGCAAATGCCAGATGGGTCACTGGAGTGATGGGCTGCTACCAAGTGCTGCTGGAGAGCTTCAGCCATCCACCAATCAGTGTGCTGATAGCCATTCACTAACTGGCTGCCAGCTAGACAAAAAAATAGGATAACTCTCATCAGTTTGATTGATGGAGAGCTCTAGGTGGGCCTGTGTGCATTAAATGCTAGGGCTGATTTTTAGTCCCAGTCCAGTCCTGGTAGGATCTTAAAATAACATTCTACAAACAATATACTGTATAATGTGCCATTCCCAGACCCTTATAAACCTAGTATATATTATAGTGATCAGGGGCTTCCTTGTTTATGTAATATTCATCATGCTATTTCAGATATTAGCTTTTGAACTCAATTCACAAGTTATGTATAGGTAAAAAAGGATACATAAGCATAAAGACAAGTAGTTAACACATTTCAGGAATTTTGCCAAAAGCAATGAAACCTAAATACTTTCCTCCAGACAAGAATTCCACCACTTTAACCAGACAAATCATTTTACAAGCTATTTTAACCTTGAAAGAAGTTATCTATGCTTCTCATCTCATCTCATAAGAACTATTGAAATATTATCATCATACTAAACATTACGATCATACTGCATGGTTTAATTGTGCTGTTATACGTACAGCAGGTGTATTGCTTATTTTAAAATGTATCATTTGTCTGTGTAAGGAAGTACAACAAAGGTTGTCCTTATCAGTCTTCACAATGAATGCTAAAAAAATTCATTCACAACTAATAAATACTGATGTTGCCATTTTAATTGACAGATAATTTTTCTGACAGTAATAGATACCAGCATAGGTGGAACTATTCACATGACATAAGCCTTTTGGTGCTATCATAATCTTCCTATGGCCATGATAAACAAGACTACTTGTAGTGTACACTGGTCCCCAAGGAAAGTTCATTAATACCCCATTCACATTACCAGCCTTGAAAAAGCTGGCTTAAGAGCCAGGGTGTAAAGCTGGGGAAATTGGAGGGGCTGTGAAAAAAGGACCATTCAGATTAGCTGTAAAGCCAGCTTTTTGGTAAAAAAAAAAAAAAGCAGTGTCTGCACTATTCACATTGAACCCTGCTTTTTGAAGCCGGCTTTTTCACTGCAACCGGCACTGCAAAAGACAGTTAATTTGAGGTAATGTGAACAGGGCATAAGTCACTGTTAATTTTAACATACTGTTCAATGCAACAGCATGCCAATGTATTCATTCACGATTATCTATATGAAAAATTGATCTTTGTTATGCTCTGAGAAAAACTTCTAATCACCGTTGGCAATATGCTGCATTATTAAGTCTTAAATAGTGCCTGTATGTAGATATACCAGATGTGTGCATGTTCTCACCCCCCTCCCCAATATATATATATATGTTGGGGGTGGGAACATACAAACATCTGGCCTGCCCTTTTTTTTATTGTGCTAAGTTGCACAGTAGCTATTGTAGCTTTTGTATGTAAACCTAGTAGACTTTACTTTGTCTTTGGCCCTCAATCTGTTCATATTTTTCCTGTATCCTGTTCTGGCCTACCAACCTTTTTCCTTCTACTTTTCTGCATATTCCATAAACCTTTAAACCTTGTAATGAATGGTATTCTGTATGCTGAAAGCAGAACATAACGTGTCTGGATTTTAACTATTGCATCTACTCAGCCCTTAAGGGGTATATTTACTAAACAGGGAGATTGAAGACTGGGGAAGTTGCCCACGGCAACCAATCAGATTCCAGTTCACATTATCCAGTATGTAAAATGAAACTGAGAGCTTGAATCTGATTGGTTTCCATGGGCAACTTCCCCAGTCTTCAATCTCCCTGCAAACTCCGTGCTTAGTAAATATACCCCTAAATGTTATCTTTGCTATTTCAGTTGTTATAGTTTAATTAGTAGCCTTTGCCCATTGATATTTACAAATAAATCTGCATTTATTTCTGTTTTGTTGTTACAAAAGGTGTGTTTACTATTAGACTCCACAATGCGTGAATGTACATCTTTGCATGTTGTAGCGATATATACCTATTACACATTACAGGTAAATGAAGTGTTCACCAGGAGGTAGTGTAGTGCTGTGCAATGCCAGACAGCAGCAATAGGACCTGTTTTTCTGCTAGCCAATGTCATATTGGGGCAATCTGCACATTTAACAGATAACTAAGAAACTCTAAAGAACCTGTAAATGCTTCACAATTTGGGGGTTATAGAACTTTAATAAATAAGAAAAAAAGTAATTATGATTGTTTTGCTTGTTAATAATTGTTTTCAGTTTGGCTCTTGTATGGTTTCATTCTGTATTTTTGTAACATATTGGGACTGATCCAGGGATGCATGCAGCACGCAGTGTGCGTACCATAAGAACGTGTACTCAAATAATGAGTGAGCTTTGTGAGATACAAAAGCAATGGTACCTTTAGATCTGGGATATGTGGTCTAGGGGCAGTTGCAAGGGGACCAAAAAGAAACACATAAAAGGGCAGACATTAAGTCCAGACACATATTGTTATATATATACTGTCTTATATGTATATGTATATATATATATATATGTATACATACATTGTGATAAGGTCAGGGGCCTTGTAATAGTAGGGTGATATATAGGTTCCAGGTTCTGGTCATTTGTGTGCTATAAACCCCAGGGAGAAAGATAGTTGTTTGGGGTTCTGGGGTTACATAAGGAAATATGGCCAGCATGAGAATTCCACCAGGGTGAAATCTGTAGTCACTGAGGCCCTGAGAGGCCTATAGTGATTTGAGATTTGAGAGCTAAAGGGGGTTGGGGTCGTCTAAGCAATCTATCCGGTCATTAGACCAGTCTGCTGCAGCAAACTCGTGCACCACACAGGAGACATAATGAGTGGCTTGGTAGATAGCCAAATAATGTGTAGATGGGATTCCCCAGAGGTCTTCAATGATGGAGTGAGAGGAGATCACACATCCCAAAGCCAACCAACCAGTGAAGGGATAGGTGGCTTCACCATTCTGAAAAGCAGGGTTAACAACTAAGGGGAGAAGAGCCCATCGGGAACGTAGAGTATGCTGGGTCCACCACTGGGACATTAGTAGTAGATTGTCTTCTACCTCCTGTGGGATGTCCACTCTGCGGGAGTGTATAAAGTGACAAAGAATCCAAAAAGGCTCATTCAATGTGGTGTTGATATAGAAGTCTGTATTGCGAAGCCAGTCTTGGCTGTAGTGCAGCTGGCAGGTCTGGGCATAAAGCTGTAGATCAGGAGAATTAATCCCCCCCCTTCTACTTTTTTGCAACACCCAGAGACTGATCTACCTACCAAGATAAGAAAGCATCAGCTGTTGGCAGCTGGTGATAGTTGACTTAATGTCGGTAATCAGGCACAGGATATTCAATATTTTTGAGGATCTGAATACCCAGGTAAGTCAGGGAGTGGGTGGCCCAACGGAAACTATAATCATTAGCCCAGGGTGGTTTGGTAGTAGGGCATAAAAATAGAGCCCATGATTTATCTAGATTTATCATGAAACTCAAGATAGTCAGTCAGTTATTAAACGAAAAATGGAGGGTAGGTTAGATTGTAAAGAATAAAGAGGAGCAAATCATGTTTGGTGGATGCCCTTCCCAGACCAATGACCCACAAGAAATCAGACAGTAGTGTGTACAGGAGCATCGTGCAGCAGATGTTAGCAGAAATCTCAGTGTGTACCAAGTGTTAGACATAGCCTGAGGCTGGTGCAAAAGTTTTGATGTGATTATTTAGGTCTACGTTTGTCTTTGGATGGGGTGCACTTACATGGGCACGCCCTTACTTTACACATACTCGTGCCTCACGCTTATTCACACCCATGAACGGTCCCTCAGAATGCAGATTGCCGTAGAGTCATTTACACTTAGATCTGAAAGGCACTTTCAGATGTCAGTGCTACATAAACTGGTGTACACTCATGTCTGGATTGCCACATTGATTGTGGCCTTTGCTTCCTGATTGGTCTTTTGGTGTAATTCGATCTGGTTTTTAGCCCAGATTTTTATTGCTTTGGAAAAGATAATGTAGCTTATGTTTCAGGCAAAGAAATATGTTTCATTTATCCTTTAGGTAGAATAGATTTTGCACATAAGCATATAGCATTTTCAAGACCCGGAAGATTTCACGACGATCCAGGGCCAGTGCTAGGTCTGCGGGCGCCCTAGGCAGACCTAGCACCACACCCCCTGCAAGTGAATGACGCGCAGCGTGACGTCATCATGTCACGTACAGCCGCAACGTGATGACGCTGCTTCAAAACCACCGAGGAGGGCGGCGGATTGGTCCCGTCCGCCCTCCCAGTTTTGAATTATCTGGTTTTAAAAAAATATTTTTCTTGGGTTTTTTTTTAACAATTAATTTTTTTCCCCTGCCTTCCTGCCACCCTCCCTAACCTGACTTCACCTAATGGATGCGCCGGCCCTGCGACCATCTGTACTGTTTTGAAATTTCTGGGTGTTCTCATCCTACTTTTTCTGATGTTTAAACATGCTATTGCTAATTTTTGGATGTGCTGCTTTGTTGTCAGACCATGTGCTGTCTTGTATGACTATTACTATGTTGTCCCAGCTTGTGTGTTTGCATAGTTCATCTGTATAGCACTTCTCATGTAGTTGGGTGGTATAATGTTTTTTTGTTTCCTTAGAATGGTGAACAGAAGTCCTAATAGTTCATTATTTGTACAGTGTCTTTATTGTTCCGTTGTAAAGTTCAATCAGATTTTGCAGACACGGCATTTTAGCCTTGACAGTTTTGGTTTGTGCATGTGTCATGAATGTGGGTATATGCACATACAGTCACATGGACATCACAGAAAGGTAATTGCATGCTTATGATGTACTGTCTGTTGGCCAGTGCATGTGCAACTGAGACACACAGGTTATTCAATTGTTGGAACAGAGAAACTGGCTGCAATAGCAATAGGTTTTTGTTTTTCTGTAATGCACAGCTTTCCATTTTCCCCTTACTGGTGTCCAGTACTGTCGTAAAGATTTTGCTATGAATGTTTTATGATTTATTTATATCATTTAGTAGATAGTGAACCATAACAAAAGTACTAAGTATAGGAAAACAAGCACTTTATATAACAGAATTAAAATCGTAATACAATCTTATAACAGTATATATTAGTGCCCTAATACAGCAGAATTGTAGACCTATAACCCGAAATTGATTAGAGCCCAATTTCAAAAATATTACCAGTATCTCTATAATCTCCCAAATTCTGTAACCACATAATCTGTAAACAGACACAAATTTCTGAGAAATAGGGGCCAAAATGAAATGCAGATGTCCTCCTTTGTTGTTTCAGTTGTAGACCCATCATCCATCCACCAATGATATCAAACTGTATGCCAAAATCTTGGACACCAGACTATGATTAATGCTGGGTTGACATAGCAGTGACAACATGAGGGGAACCATTGACCTTATTCACAGACAACGACCAAACTAGCTGTACTGTTCCTAGGTGCTGAAAAGGCTTTCAGGATGTCATGGTTGTTTAGGTTGAGATCCACTCTATGCACTATGACTTATTTTCTCCAATGCACTCTCTCCATATCCACACATCATTCGGGTAGAGGTTTCGGTTAATGATTATGGCTCTGACCCACTGGCTCTTGCGAATGGAACCGTACAGGGCTTCCTATTAGTGCCCCTCACTGGACAGGATCCACCTCTGCGTGACCTCCATGCAAGTATGGATATCAGATATAAATAATTCATTTTATTACATTAAATCAGCTTTTTGGTGTTTTTTTTTTCTATTTTCCAAAAAAGAAAAGAAATAAAAAGTAAAAATTTCAAATGTCACTAAAACAATTTTTATTACTTATAAGTATTTGTAGAAGTATACCTTTAATATTTGAAGAACAATTCACTTTAATGGTCTTTAATAATAATGACCGGACACAGGCTTCCATCTCAAGAGCAAGACTTCATTATGGGCAAATGGCCAGTTCTGCAGACCATATCGTCTTCCGGGTCAGGTAAGTTTAATTATTTCATTGGCATTATTAGCAGAATTAAACAAATGTAAATACAGCGGGCCCAGTTGGCATACATTCAGCACAGCAGGCCAGCTATCATTGTACTGCAATCAGATTCACATTCTCCAGATTGTAAAATGAAACTAAGAGTTTGAATCTGATTGGTTGCTATGGGCAACATCCCCACATTCAGGGTCGCTATGCTGATCTATGACAGTCCCCATGACATATGAGGCAAAGTTTTTCGGGTCCCTGTTGGATTTCCCGAGGGTGTACGGTGGACAGAACTTTGACACAAGAAACTTATTAAAGGTTTCCAATAGGTGGGTGACATTACATTCCGATTTAGGCTGGACTACCAAATGTATGGACCGCAAAGATTATATGGTTCGAATCAGGGCTCGAAGTGGGGGTGTATACGGGGGTATGACATACCGGCACTTCTCCCACTGATGTAATGGAAAAATTTCAAATCTCCATTGACTTCCATTATATTCTATGTTTCCATACCGCCACTTCTGAATGTCCATACCACCACTTCTAAATTTCCACTTCGACCACTGGTTCGAATATATAAGGTCAGTTGTAGGTAGAGTTTGGCCAAGAAGGAAATGGAGCTTATTTTGAAATCAAATCCATGCACAACCAGGTACAACAGTTAATAATAATACTGCTACTAATAATAATAAGTCTAATAACAGTCTAAGTAACATACTAATAAAATAAAGAAGTGTTTATAACATATCCTATGAAAACTGGATTTATTTAAACCAAAATATACAAAATCAAACCAGGTCTGGCATTGTGTACAACTTCATCAGCAACTTTAAGATTCCCAAAAGTAAGGAGCCAATAAAAACTTTGCATTAGTCCGAATATTACCTAAGGAGTAAATTTACACTTTTTTCTTTATTTTTGCTTTGCTCATAATGTAATATTTTTGTAGCATAAACTGTTTACGACAATTGACGTGTGTGTGTGTGTGTTTGTGTGTGTGTGTGTGTCAATTACTACAGACCATGCTTTGACATTGGGATCAGTATTTGTCCCAATAATTAGTATATTGCTGAATGATTCTCCTTGGTAAGAAACAATGGACCTGATTCAGAGTTTTTAGCGGCCGCACATGGCGGCCGCAAACTCCGTGCTATTCAGAGCTGCGCAAAAGCGCAGCTCTGAATAGAGCGCAGGGAGAGGGGCATGCCTTATGCCCCGCTTCCCTGCGCTGTTTAAAAAATCGCAGAGGCTCCGGACGCTGTGTCCGGAGCCTCTGCCAGCGTGTGCTCGCAGCGCACGCTGC
>JABWIB010001543.1:39899-54899 GCA_016617825.1 Platyplectrum ornatum | reverse complement strand
AAAAATAACTTTATTATTGGAAATACCAGAAACTGGTAGCATAAAAACATTTTCTAAAATTAAAACATAATAATGAAATCATGCATCCAATAATGTTGTATATATAATATTGCTATAGATATATATAGTTATAAATATAATATTGCTATATATATATATATATATAGTTATAATAAAACATGGATTAAACATGATGTGCCTGGATAATAAAGATTTTGTAATAGAAATGTTATACCTGGGTAAAACCATGTTGAATTGCAGGGGGGGGGTAAAATGAATGTCAGTGTTTGCATGCAGGGAGAATACTTTATTGTTGCATGTTGCACACAGATACTGACCAGGGTTACTGTTACACTGTTATTACAATTGTGCTGGAAATATCATCTCTCACC
Organism: Platyplectrum ornatum; assembly: GCA_016617825.1. Lineage (NCBI taxonomy): Eukaryota > Metazoa > Chordata > Amphibia > Anura > Limnodynastidae > Platyplectrum > Platyplectrum ornatum. The sequence continues at coordinate 54,507 of JABWIB010001543.1, read as the reverse complement.
TGTAATACTGATTGCAATTAATTACATTTACCTCCCCTGCAATTCAGCATGGTTTTGCCCACTCGTAAGTGAGTAAGTCAATAGTACAAAGTACAAGTCTGGATATGGTCCTATGACTGTAAATAGGGCTGTACAAGTGGTAGATGCAGATGTATGACACTGGCAATCTTCCAATAAATGTAAAAATGACAAAGGGTAACATGCTTTCCTACATCATCTATGCCTCGCAGCATGCTGGGAGTTGTAGTCACACAACACCTAAAGTGTGAAAAGTCACTCATGCCGCAGTTAGAACATAAAGCTATAGGCCAGACTTTTTAGCCATGACGGAATTAATAAGGATGTGGGTGAAGCGGCTCGCTCATTTCTGAGTATGAACAGGAAATATTGCCTTAACAAAAGGACGGCTAGTCTAGTAAAAGCAGTTACTCATTACAAAATCCTTCCCCTACTCCACATAAATATTCTCCGGAGCGTCTCTTTTGCCATATCTGTCTCCTCATTTGCCAAGCTTACATTTTAGCTGGCTCCCGAAACAAGGGAGAAATTCAGACGTTGAACGCACTCAACGCACGCCAGCTGTAATCATTTCCCCATAAATTACATTTTCTACCATGTACTTTAGGTATTCATCCCAAATCAAAGGATGCCTTTTCTTCCGAGCCAAGCGAGGCGGTGCAGACTAATGAAAACACAGGTTATGTAATAAAGATGCTGTTGTAAGACAAAGAATGCACCAGGAAAGTGGCTCCCTTAATATCCCCGCTGTATGAAAAGTCCTGTTCCTCTCAGAGATGGAACCACATACTTTTCCAGTGTGTAATACATGGCATGTGTGTGCAATTTGAATTACAAAGCGTAAGTGGATTACATACACACATCAAAATAAAATATGCATTCTTTTTACGCACAGCAACCTTATTTCCTTTGCTGACATGTAAAAAGGCCAAGACAGGCTAAAATACTGCAATATTTGTTTATAGGTAGAAACAGAAACAAGACATGGTCAGTTGCCACAAATAAGAACCATTTGGACCACCATGGCTTATGCGCTCTGTAGCTTTTCTCGGAAACTCTGAAGGGGGAGACCCCTACCATAAGATGGCCGTCCTTAAGAAACCCCATGTAGAAAATAGGAGCATTGATGCCCTTTCTTTCAGTGGGTTCCCTTTACCTGAGAGTCTAACTATAAATACTGGCAGATTCCAGCCCAAATGAATGATCACCTCCCTGTGGCATGTGGAATGAAAGCATTTAGCAAAACAGACACTTAGGGCCAGATTCAGATCTTTAGGCACTAATGACTTACGCAAGAGTGGGTAACACCATGATGAATTGCAGGGGGGTAAAATGAATGTCAGTGTGTGCATGTAGGGAGAATACTTTATTGTTGCATGTTGCACACAGATACTGACCAGCGTTACTGTTACACTGTTATTACACTTGTGCTGGAAACATCATCTCTCACCTGTAATACTGATTGCATCTAATGAAATTTAATTCCCCTGTATTTCAATAGTTTTGCCCACTCATGAGTAAGTCATTATTGCCTAAAGATCTGAGTCTGGCCCATAGATCTGAGATATAGATATACAAATGAGGCATATCCTACCTTCTTACATGCTCGTTTGCAGACGTGTTTATATTCCTTAGCTTTTGATTCAGAATGATATCCAGCACCTAAATATTAGCAAATTACATAGATTAACACATCTCATGCTCCACATTAATTCTCTTTAATGTGACGTTTGAAACAGAATTATTATGTTGTGAAGCACTGTTGATACAAGTAGTATAACAAGTTTGTACGGTGCAGTAATCAGAGCTTTCTCCACGGCAGCAGCAGTCTTTCTTACCTGCATGCACCAACACAAAGCCAACCCGCTTCTCCTTTTGCATTTTACTGGAGTCCACGTCTTTGGTTGATTCTGTCTCTTTTCTATTTGGAACCTGAGATGATTTAGAAGGCAACGTTTCTGAAGAACTTACGACCTTCTCCATTGTGGTACCTCCAAGTTATCATCGCTGCCATGGGAAACAGCTTCCCGAGAACGAAAAATGTGAAGACCACCTAATAAAAGAAATGATATTTAGGTAAACAGCTAAACTAAATAAAAAAGGTAAATAGTTGTTACTTGTAATGTATAATCACAATGGGTATCTAATACATTACAGTATTATATTCAACAGTTAAGATAAGAAGACGTTTATTCCATATAATCCTGCATGCTTAGTACCAAAGGACACAAAAATATTGACAAGGGTGTCTCTCCCCCGAGACTGAGCCCTCGTATTTATACCCTGCAACTCTACCTAAAGATAGGTGGCATGTACTGGGACATATTATGTTAGCATCTAAAGCTGCAACTGGCCAAAACTGGAAACAACCCTTACGTCCACCCACTTGATGGAAACCATTGATGTTCCCTACTTCCCTAGCACTACCTCATCACTAATGAAGTGGTTTACATGAGAAGAATACACCTCACTACATAAACCTTCATTTTATATCCTATATTTCCCACTTCCCATTTCTACAATATCTTGGGCCTTGTACATACCATACTCCTGTAAGAACAGGCTGTAAGAGTCTATCTCCTCCTAATTCCCCAGCGATCCCTGACTATACAACTCTCTGTTATACCCTTTTACTTTTCCCCATCTTCCCCGTGTTTGTCTTTTGTTGTGTATTTATTATCTCCTATCTCTACAAAAGGGTTTCCTATGTTACAATGTACACTTTACACTTATATAACAATGTGCTGATATGTATACTGTTACTGTCATTCACATGTTACTACTTCTCTTTTTTTCAATTAAAATGTAATAGTAAAACAAATATAAAACAAAACATTATTAAACAAAACCATTAGAGAAAATAAGAAAAACATTTTTTTCGGCTAAGTTGACTTGTACTCACATGCCTTACTGGTAACTTGAACCTTCCAATATAAAATTAAAGAGTAACATGCTGCCAACAAGGATGTGGACTCCTAAGAAAGTAATAGGACAAACAAAACGATTTGTTAGGTTCCACGGAGAGCTAGCTTATATACTAGATTCCTCTACAATAAAACTGTGCACATCAACAATTATTACTTCAGGGAGGAAAACAACAGCCTGCTCCCATCATGTAGTTTGACAACACGAGGAGAGCCGCAGGTTGCCTACCCCTGGTTTAGACAGAAGCAATCAGACCTTGTCATACTCATACAGAACTTCCGGGAACAATCAAATTACAATGCGCTTATATGACAGGGATATCTAAATGATTTACGTGACGCCAGTATGGCACAGATTGGGTAAATGAATTGAATATCAGTGCAGCATTTGGCAGATGGTGAGGTATTCATGATGTGTATGGCCAGAATAAAGGCTTCCAAGTTGGACCAGTCACTGTTGAATGTTAAATAAAGTAGAAGGTGAAGAAACTTGTGTAACATCTGGAAGTCTCATTCTAATGCAATCCCAGCAAATAACCCAGAGAGGAGGTTTATGTAATATCCAGCTGTAGTGATGCTTACACAAAAATCAACTTCACTCTCCTGTGAATAGCTCTTTAATACATAGAGCCCTTATTTTTCAATGGAACAAAAGTCATTTGATAATTGCCTCAAAAGATGTCAAGATGGACAGTGTGGGCCATTTCTTTGGGGTAGACGTACTAGAGAGCTTGGAAACACAAAAAGGCCTGGGCATCCACAGTAGATAAGAGTGGTGAATGCAATGATCCTCTAAAGAAAAACCCCTTCACAACAACATCATATCCTGACTCCCGCACGATTGCCAACTACCTCCAGCAGAGTGAGGAACATATTTCCTGGAAGCTCCAGATAGATAACACATACTGTGAAAGCAACCCGAGAGTTTACAAGGCAAAGAAGTGGTTCTGCAATGGCGGAGTAAATCACCGGATCCCAATAAGAATCCCAATCCCAGATCCCAATTTCAGAATGAAACTGTAGTCAATGTCCGGTAATACATAGCAAAGTAGGAAACAGCATTTACTGATGTCTATATGTGTTCCAGACTTCAGAGTCATTGGGGTATATTTACTAAGCAGTGAGATTGAAAAGTGGGGATGTTGCCCATAGCAACATATCAGATTCAAGCTCTCAGATTCATTTTACACTGGAGAATGTGAGCTCAAATCTGATTGGTTGCTATGGGCAACATCCACTTTTCAACCTCACTACAATCTCACCACCTAGTAAATATATCCCACTGCAAAGATTTTACTTATGGTAATACGACCAATTATATTTCAATTCCTGAAAACTAGGGACAGTGTATGAACATGTTTGCAATGTTCAGCCCTGTGAACTAAATCTGAAAATAAACTGCATATGCATTGTTAAATTATAAATCCACTGCAGTGGTGTACAGAGCCAAAATTAGGAAAACTAGGTCACTGTCCAAATATATACACACACATACATACGTATGCATGTATATATATATATATATATATATATATATATATATATATTGGTACTCCAGGATGGCACTCCAAGACATAGTCCAAGTATTTATAATTGTAATTACCCAGGTGCTCGTACAGCCTTCCGGCACTTGTATACAGGTCCTCAAGAACGGCACAACCGGGATTTCAAAGAACCACAAACGTCAAACTTTTGCTGTCACCCAGACGTTTGTGGTTCTTTGAAATCCCGGTTGTGCCGTTCTTGAGGACATATATATATATATATATATATATATATATATATATATATATATATATATATAGTCTTAACAGTATATTTGTAGAAAACAAATGCGTTTAGAAATAATTTTGTCTAGGTGGAAGCAACGATGGGTTATATAAAGTCAAGAAATCCAGTATTGAAAATGAAGGTAGAAAATGAGGTTGGGAACTGCACTATGGTGTAAAACAAACCATTGGACCAGATCCAAAGTTTAACATAAAATAGGGCATCTGGGCATAATAAAGAATTTGTAAATTTCATCAGTTTCAAAAAGTATTAGATGTAACCTGTCTCCCCTGCAGTTCACTGCTCGCTTCTGATCTGCCCTTACTCCCAAACTCTGGATCTGTCCCACTGTGGTTACACAGGCACCTGTACCTGTCACTCTGCTTGTGTAACTGCAAGTCCAGCATGGTGACAGAGTACCTATAAACCTATTATTCTCAAATACACTGTAGAGAGAATTATACTATACATCCCCCATTACAGGGGTAGGCAATCTGCGACTCTACAGGTGTTGTGTAACTACAAATCCCAGCATGCTTTGTCAGTTATCAACTATGTTTATACCATTTAAGCATGCTGGGACAACACCTAAGGTGCAAGTTTGGAAAAGTGGAGATGTTGCCCATAGCAACCAATCAGATTCTTTTACATACTGCAGAATGTCAGCTAGAATCTGATCGGTTGCTATGGGCAACATCCCCACTGTTCCCTTCCCTCAGCTTAGTCAATGTAGTCCCTGGAGAGCCGCAGGTTGCCTACCCCTGGTATAGACGTAAGGATATCCTTCAGAAGACGTAACAATCGATAAGGGTTGTGCTAACAATGTGTGTAACACTAGATGGGCCAAGTGCCGTCAGATTCCAGGTTTACCACTTTAATGTGACTTTGGGTTTTCCTATGATAGACACGTGGGTTTGTTTTTTTGCACCATTTGTTTCCTATTGATGATGTGTTGTTGTTGTTGTTGTTGTTTTTATTTTTAATATTTATCATTTAAAACAAAATCAACAATGCTGGAACTTCCCTAGCAGCTGCCAAACATCAAGCGGACACTACCTGCTGCATGATACAAGCAGGAACACAGCGCGTAGACTCAACTTTTCACCCATTCAGAAAGATTTTATATATATATATATATACATATATATACATATATATTATATACATATATATAATTACAATGTAATATATATGTATGTATGTATATATATATATATATATATATATATATACACACAAAATATAATAATAAAAAGTGAACCCTCCCAGCCAGACATACTGTATAATGTACACTAATGTATATAACATACAACTTACTGGAGTATATATATAACCTTGACATTAAACAAAACATACATTCACTTAACCTGTACATCAACAAATCGCATCGGACTACAACTCCCAGCACGATTCAGTATGGCATTCACGCGCGGGCATGCTGGGAGTTGTAGTTTATCAGAACAGACGAGGCGCTACACGTCAATACGCTGTGTAACCCGCCTGCTTGCAGGGCGCATCATGCGCTGTAATCCAGAGCAGGCGCAGGGGGGGGGAGGTAAACTGCGCACTCACGTATATAACCGGTGCAGCTCTCTCTCTCTCTCTGGCCCCGGCTCCAGCAGGCCCCTCTCTCCTAGCAGCAACCGGGAGCCGGTGAGCTCTCTGCGCATGTGTACTGTTGATTGGAACGCGCGTGGTCACGTGAACGTGTGCAGCGCGCGTCCCCGGAGAGAGTGCATGGAAGTCATGCTGGTGTTGTTGCTGCCTCTCTGTCGGCTGTGTGGCAGCATAGGAAGCTCTGCGGCAATGGCCTCCTATGCTGTAACACACTGTAACCCTATGGGGTCACTAGACATCCCCAGGTCCTCATATCCACTATTGCAATAATACATGTCGTATACCTTGCTCTATGTAATGTCATAGCAATAGTCAATGTAATGTAATAGTCCATGTAATGCAGAGTTACAGAGGTTATAGGCTGTTAATTATCCTCTATTACTGGGCCGGCCTGTGCAGAGCTATGTAAATGCTTCCCCCGCGGGCCAGTCCAACACTGGAGGCGGGTGGGGGCGGCGCAGGGACCCCTGACCACGCAGGACCCTAGACCGCCTTGGTCTGCCTCTGGTCTGTCATTAGAACACTATACAACAACTTCAATGTAGACGTGTATAATGCAGCTTTACTACGGAAAACCAACTAAAAAGCGAAATGCATGGGGTTTGTTTGATGGCACTTTTATTAATATTGGCATATTAAGAGGAAAAGTGGAGAATTACATTACGGCTGCAATGCAAAAATACATATTAGAAAGCTAGAACGGCTGCCGTGGACAACACCGCCACGTTTCGTCTTTGGAAGATCCATTGCTTATTCCCATACAATACAATATACAAAAATGACAATATAATACCCCAAAAATTGAAATAACGCCCTCTAGTCATAATCCTAAGTCTCAATCCACTGCACGATGCCTCAACATCGACAAAAACTAACCAAAAACATTTGCTGCAATGGCAAGCTGCAATTGCTTACTCATCCACAGGGTGGCACTATCCAGAAATATAAATGGGACTTATTGCTATTAAGATCGTGCATCAGTACACACTGACGTTTTCTTCAGTTCAGATGTTAACATTTTTTAATTTAGGAGCTCCAAGTAACCAGATCAGACGACCACAGACTGTTCCAAACTATTCTGCAGCATCGTGTAACAGTACACAATGAAAACATTAGCAAACATATGATTATCATATGATTGGAGCATTAATTCTCAGTGTGTACACTGCTTAAGACTACCCATGCTAAAATACATGGGTAGTCTTAATGTTGCAATGATAAGACTACAGTCTCTTTAAAAATAACGGGCCTGGCATTATTGGCTAGCAGGCTAATAAGCCCCAAGCTGTGGTCACCGCTAGTCGTTTTACTCTCAATGATCAATGAATCATATTGTTTACAGCAACATGCGACTCGTGAATAGTTTCTCTACGGAGATCAGTGATTGCTGTTTCAGATTATGCGGAGCCTGCATTTTACCATACAACACAATTATTCTGAAATGACATTTTGGGAGAAAATCAGTTCTACTCCTAAATATGTACACATTGGGGTATATTTACTAAGCAGGGAGATTGCAGTGAAATTCGAATTTGGGGAAGTTGCCCATGGCAACCAATCAGTTTTGAGTTCACATTCTCCAGAGTGTAAAATGAAACTGAGAGCTCAAATCTGATTGGTTGCCATGGGCAACTTCCCCAAATTCGAATTTCATTGCAATCTCCCTGCTTAGTAAATATACCCCATTGTGTTTTCTTCATTAAAACTGGAGAAAAAAAAGTCTAATTCTGCTTCTTTCAAAGAAAAATGGTATTACTGTTATCGTCTAATCTGACCTTAAAGGAACAATGACTGTACAGTACAATAGATGACTATTAAGCGCTTAGCTCATTAGCATATCTGCGTGCCCATACTGCCCATCCTTTTATTAGAATTACAGTTAACATGCACAATTGCTGCATTGATTACTTCCATTGTTGTCCACAGCTTGATGCACTTACATATGAAATCTCGGAAGAGCAGACTAGGTTCTCAGTAAGATTTATACATACTTGGTTGCTGGACAGCAGATACATTTCCCAGAGAGGGCCTATTGTGATTGCCCTGATTTATGAAGCTGGACCTCATTGCACAATGAACTTTGGATCCATCTATTTGAGACGTTTCTTTAAATTACAAAACGAGTTAATCTTCTTTTCTCCACTAGGAACGTTGCAGTAATGGATTAGGCTATTTTTCTCGGTATTAAAAGTCATTTTTTATTTTTTTTTTAAATAACAAATTCCCCATAATGAAAACCATTTGTAAAAGCAGGCAAACAGCTTTTGCTGCTCAGTAAGTACATCATTAGATGAAATATTCTTATAAAATAATATTATATTATAAATGTGGAATGGTAAAAAATACTCTAAAAAAGATCTTATTTATTATTAAGGTGAATAATATTACTAATGGGGTAGTTATTAAAACTTAAAAACAGTAAATGTATAGGACATGGGGAAAAAGAGCACTACCCATAGTCAGGACAGGAGAGAGCGCAGTCTGATGGATGGTCTGGTGCCTATCTGTCTGCTATGTGCGAGTGGAACAGGGAGTTACACAATATTGCTCAGTGTTTTTCTCATTTAAATAGTCTCTGAAGCAGTGTAACCTGCCTCCCCCAATACACTTCCATTGTTCTAAAGGTCATATCTACATCTACAATAGTGGACACGACTCCCGCAGAGAGACCATCGCCCAGCTGCAGGCCCATTGCTTCAAGACCGGGGTGCGCCACTGTGTGACATGGGTGCAGTAGGTGATTGGCGGCCCGTGTCTGCCTATCCTGCTGCCCTGGACTAAGTGACAGCCACCTGTCAGAAGCCCTGCCAGGCAGCGCAGCTTAATATTAAACAATAGAGGGCTATCACTGGGTTATGTTGGAAGGTCTGATATAAAGCTGGGTATCAGTACGATTGAAAAATATCATCTAACAATGTGCATGCTGCACAACCTCCATGTGTGTGAACAATCCCCGAATCGTTTGCTGTATGCTGCAATTACACACTCATAAACCATGTTTCATTTGGGAATCTGAAGATCATGTGTCAGTACACACTGAAGTTTTCTGGGCGGGACAAGGGGACAGTCCCCCAAAAGCAGGGTGTTATGTACTGGAGAATGTCAGCTCACATTTGATTGGTTGCATATGCTGCTAGTGCTGGCATCTGTTGTTTATGTTGTGGGGGAAGTAGCACATGGCTACTTATGCAGCGGCACATGCGCAGATGTCAGCAGAGTGCGAGAACTGCTGCAAGTGCTAATCAGGGCTCAGCGCGCGCAGGAGAAGATTCTAGTTGTGGTGCGAGCCTAATATAGTTCCAGCCTACCCGCAGATACCTACCTAGGGGCGCTACAAACACTTTGGTTACACAATCTGCACTGCAGCAATTAACAGTTTCACTAATTTGAGGTTGTTTTTTAAACCATAAAGAAGGCAAACTCTGGGTCACAATCTGCAGAGATCGGAAAGACAATATTACTGCATGGATATGAAAACACATCTTCGGAAAGTATTTTATTTTAAAAGGTTAGAAACGTTTAAACCTGTTTTATTTTTATGGGCCGTGTTCCCTTTAAAACAGAGATTTTATTCAATGAAAATATATTTTAGTCATTTTAGTTCCTTTTTCTGGGGTATTTGCCTCTATAAATATTATCGTGTATCATTTCACCTCCATAACACTTTACACCCAAGAAACTTTGAGAGACATTTATGACTTGTTCTAAAATTCTGGCACTAGTTCACTTTTAGGAGCACAATTCTGAAACATCAGCAGATAAATGAATAATGGATATTGTAGTATAACACAATATGGAGAAAAACAGAAAATTGGGCGCCAAAAATCTCTGTGCGTTCTTGGAAGATGACGGAAACAGATAAACCAAGGTTTACTTTATGGTGTAACATGTCACATTGACTAGTGCCAAATCTATCTGTAATTATTATATTTTATTTATTATATTTTGTGAATTATGTGTGAAATATTTGTGAATGTTTGGGCCTCCTACACACTATCACTGATGGTTGCTAAATCTCCCAAATTCAAATCTCTCAAGCCCTGGGCTGAGGCAGTGATTTCACATAAGTCAATACCTCAGCCCCAATCATTAGTGTGATGGTCATTTATAAAGATATTGGCACAGGATGAATAGTAACAGATAGTAGAGCATCAGTTTGGACGGTCCCAGGAGAAGGGGAGGTAGCTATGGAACCAAATGTACGACCGCATGGAGCTGGCAAGGATCTGTAGAAGCCTGATAAACCTGTACGTTTAGACCAGTCAGCCTGGAGTTAGCCACCAACTAGAATCCTGGTTCACAGTGCCAGGGAAGATGGAATTCTGGGTCTCACTCACTGGGGGGCAAGAGCTAAGAGTCTGCTAGGGTTGGGCACCCAGGACACCCCATAGCGGCTGTTCCAGATTATGAAAGTAGGGATGTAGTCGGCTCCCAGGCACCACCCAGGCCACTGCAGACCCCAAACCCTCAAAGGTAACCTCAGAGAGGGAGCAAAGGTTTTCAGCAAACCTCACCAATGTAAAGCAGGAATCCGAAGGGGCTTAGGATACAAGGAGAGGGCACTGTCAGTTGAATTATCTGGCTCTGAGGTTTAGCCCCTACGCATAGGTCGCCTGGAGTCCAAGTCACCCTGGGGCAGAGGTTCCTCTAGGTAAGAGCACCCCAATGTACCGCACTCCAATCCCTGGAGGACCATGGGTAGCCAAAAAGGGAGTGGAGTCCAGGAGATGGTGCTATATATTGCTATAGGTGCACCCCTCACAAAGGCTTGGAGGTGCAGAAAATGGTCTCTATGGGTAGAACAATATTTCCAGTGTGTTTGTAACAATGTAAGTAAGGTAAATAGAAGGGAAATAGACATATGGGAGAAATATCCAGGACTATTTGAGATCAGTCAAGGCAGGGTTGCCAACTTTTGCAAATAATAATAGGGAGATAGTGATAGCCCTATCAAGGTACTGCACAAAAGGGGTGTAACTTGATCCACAAAAAGGGTGTGTCCTGTGGATAGCTCCACCCAGAGGTGCGTCTAGCTAGTCCACAAGAATAATTTCACAATAAAAAATGGTAACATCAGTATTTATTTCTTGTTAAATTGTCAGTTAATAATCACTTTAAGTATTGTGAGAGTTCTAAGTAGGATCCGTTGAAACTATTTTATCTTTACAGAAATATGATCCAATTTATGAATTCTATCATCATAACGCAATGTTTTCATGAACTGAATCAGCATCAGGGAGATTTCCCAACACTTTAGGGAGTCAGGGAGATCACCCACTTTTCAGGGATTGATTTAAGGCCTTAGGGTACCCTTAGGGGTGCGCTGTTTAGATAATATTCACCAACATCACAAATAAATCGCCAAAGGGGAGTCCTTTTTTAAAAAGAGTCCTCTGAAGTGAAGTTCTTTTTTTTCATCAATAGATTTTTATTAAACAGTTTGACATAATAAACGGGGTACAGAAAAGAAAAAGGGAGAAAACAAGGGGGTTACAACAGCAAACAGGAAAATCAGTAACATAAACACTTCCATAGGAGAACCTCCCAAACAGGGAAGGGAGGGGAGGGGGATCCGACATAATCGCATTAAACATACAGCCATAGAAACATCTCTAGTGGCATCAAACGGTTACAGGTAAGAAGCACAAGGAAGGAAGAAGAGGGACTTAATGCTCCGCAGCAGGACCCTCACTGAGCGATCGGGAGGAATAAAACGGCTATAGGATCATGCATGGCCCCGCCTCCAAGGTGATACGTGAAGCAAAGTTCTTTATCCACTGGCAATCAAGCTGATTCCCCAGTTGTTAAACCTTCTTGATCCCTTATTGCAAAAGATCCATAGATGTCCTCAAAAAAAAGAATATATCTAGTGCTCTCCATACAACTATATAATCAAATGGCTCTCTCAGTGGTCTACTTACATGTGGACTATCTTGTAATCAAGCGTTGTATAGGGAGCCCCACTTTCAGTAGAGTTCCAATTTTCCAACTGGTTCGAGACTCCAACTCCTCACACGATCGTACCTCGATGTAAGGGAGACACTCCTGGTGTACAATGATTCAAATTTCACAAATCAAGAGTTCATATTCTTCTTACACAAATGTAGAAAGAATGCGTTATCAACTAGATGTTGCTACAATCCAGCTCTGGTGCACGTCCTCGTCCTACACAGTCCTCCTTCTTCCACAGCTCTGGTGCACATCGAGGTACGATCGTGTGAGGAGTTTGAGTCTAGAACCAGTTGGAAAATTGGAACTCTACTATACAATGCTTGATTACGAGATAGTCCACATGTGAGTAGACCACTGAGAGAGCCATATGATTATATAATTGTACAGAGAGCACTAGATATATTCTCTTGTTTGGCAACATCCCCATTTTTCCAATCCCGCAGTTTAGTATATTTAGGTCTAGGTATCCCAAACACAGTGTGAAGTCATGAACTATGTAAGGTAGGATGTAAACTAGTTTATATTTATATGAGCCCCACAAGGTCTCTGCAGCACCTTACTAAGTACATATAAAAATGCACAAATTGGTGGTTGCACGAAAGGCAGGGTTAAATTTGCACAGAAAAAAGGAAAGATGTCTCAGCATTCTTGTCTCAACATAAACAGAAACAATCATATCTCCCAACTATTCCGCGGGTCCGCAGATCCCCCTGGCCCCACCCACCTCCGCCTCCGATCCCCTTTTACGGCTACAAACTCCAGCTAATTGTTGAAAAGTAATAAAAAGAAAACATGTTCCTACTAGCGGGACAAACTGGAAGGAGGGAGGGACAGCGGGACAGTACCCCAAAGGTTGGGGACAGTTGGGGGGTATGCAACAATTAGAGTTGCATAACCCCCATATACCTTATCTGAAATTTAGGCAGCAACGTTATTCTAAATAGTTAAGATACCAATTAGAGAAGTGAATATCATTTTGCACCAGTCACTATGACTAGGGCGGTATAGCCACATTCTTTGTCTTGTGTGAGCTTACAGTCTATAAGGGTTTACACCGAGGACAGAGACTGTGAGCAAGGAGCATGTGGCAGTGGGTAGAAGGGAAATGGCGTCAGATAATACTTTTTAGTTTTTGTGAAACTTATGTGTCAGGTTATGTTTAAAGGTCATTAGGTTTGATATCTTTACAACTGTGCAGAAAATTTGCTTTCTGCATTATTCTTCATAGCCCTTAGGAAATGCAATTATCACCTCAATGTGTGATTACTAACACCTCTGAAATACCAGTAATAGCCCAGTGAGGCATTTTCTGATTACAGGATACAAGTTTACCAAATCTTTGAACTTTCTAGAATGTTACATCTATCTATTTCCTTTTACATGTGGGCTTAATTTTTAGCCCAATTAGTACAGACTTACAAAAAAAAAATCAAAGAAATGGAATTTACACAAAGAATTAATAACAAACTCAATTTGCTATATTTCACCTTTTACCATTACATCTTACACCTTTCCCATATGTGTGATGGGGGGAGGTGATCATCGGAATCGCTCTAGGTAAGAGAACACTAAACTTTTTGCAGAAGGTTCTAATTTATGAAAAAAACAATTAAACGGCATCAGTGACATTTTAACAGATGTAGGACAGACGTAGAACACTGTCCAGTGTTACAGTAACATTTATCATAAAAAATAATGCTATAGGTTAAGAGAAGTTTAAAATTAAAATGCTTCTTGTAACGCATTCTCACCCTTACCTTTAGCTCATTTTAAGGGGACTGCTGGATAGTACATAAGGGCTGAAAACAGCTTCGGCTGCGTGCAGAAAATGACGCACATTTCTATGGTCTGGATGTGGTATAATATGCGTACTATTATTGTGTAATAAAAACAAAAGGAGTTTTTTTTGCTCTTTTATTGTGCATGAAATACTGTGTTCCTCCAAACACTATCTGATAAATGTGCATCATATATGCAATATTTTAAATACATTTACATGAAAGGCTTCCCTGTTTAGGATGACTATGGGAGGCAACAGGGTCTGATTAAGGGGTCTCAGCCTTCCTAGGAAATCTTGGGTCTGAGAGGAGACTCAGATGATCCATTTTGAAAGCCCAAAGCTGGCCATTAACTAGAGCAATGGTCGTTCTAGTATGTGTCCAGCGGTCTTCACTGTAGCAGAGGGAACAACTTTCTCTTTAGAGGGGAGAGGGGAGAAAAAGTTATTTCTGAATGGCAGGCATGTGGCCATCTTAAAGCTGGCCATACACTATAAAATAAATAGTTCCAATCGAAAGATTTTTCAAGAGTGGGCAAAACCATGTTGA
>JABWIB010001543.1:23898-37951 GCA_016617825.1 Platyplectrum ornatum | reverse complement strand
AGTGTGTGCATGCAGTGAGAATACTTTATTTTTGCATTTTGTACACAGATATTTACCAGCGTAACTGTTACACTGTTATTAGCCTAGGAATATCATTATTTCTCAACTCAACTAATATTGTTTGCAACTATCGAAATCTACCTCCCCTGCAATTCAACATCGTTATATATATACATACAGATCAACCCTAATTAGTCGCATAAGAACCTTTTGGTATACATGGGTTAATATAGTAAATTATTAACTGGCTGTTTTTAGGATTCTTTGTGCACACTATGCAAAAAATATTTAAAGTGATCTATGAGAAAAGTAAGAATAGAAAAAGTAGAAGGGAAATGGAGAAGGTCAGTGCTATTCATGTATTTTTGTTGTAAGGTTATTATAAATTAATTATGAAAGTTTTGTTTCTTTCTGGAGTCATTCTTTATTATTAATTATCTGTTCTGTTCCCAATGCTGGAACGGTTAGTACCCCAAATAAGAAGAAAATTATGCTTTGATGATTATTTCCATTTGCCAAATGAACTTTAAAAGCATCTTTCTACCAAATGTAAAACTATTCTTTTTCCCATACTCTTCAACTTTGTATAATATACATAACTCTTTTGGTGATATTAAGACAATTAAGAACCAGACATTCATTTTAGAAAATGATACATTGAGGGATACATTTGTTTAATTGTGTAGTGTTAGCCAATAAGGCAATAAAGGGAGCCATTGAAAATAATGTTTTTCTGATATATCAATAGGTTTTGCTAAGAGAATAGAGCAGTTAAAGACCTTCCTTCTATACATACTGCTAAGATATGTAGTCTTTCCTTTTTTCTCCAATTTAATGTCAAGAACATAACCAGGTGCCAGGGATATTAAGGCATATTGTACCCGTATGTCTTATCAAAACCACACATAGCGCTCTGTTTCCAAACTGTGAGAAACTGAGGATGAAGAACAGGAGATGCTATATAAAATGTATCCTAGGAAACAGATATCTAGAGACATTATATATTCCTACTGCAGTAGCATCTGTGCTGGCTGCTCTACTCACATGGGACCTGATTCAGACAGGCACTATTTACTTACTCACGACTGACAAAACCATGTTGAATTGAAGGAAGTTAAATTTCATTGGTTGCAAACAGTATTAGAGTTAAAAAATGTTTTTTCCTAGCCCAAGTCTAATAACAGTAACGCTGGTCAGTATCTGTGTACAAAATAAAAGTATTCTCCCTGCATGCACACACTGACATTAATTTTACCCCCCTGCAATTCAACATGGTTTTACCCACTTTTGAGTAAGTTGTGAGTAAGCTTAAAGTCTGAATCTGGTCCCTGGAGAGATGGGGGTTTGATGATACAAATACAATCCTCAACATGTCCCCTATGTGACGTGCAGTTAAACACTCATTTAGTGCACCACAAAGTGCCACAATTAAATGTATCAACGCGTATTCACGTATTCAACACGCATTTCTTGTTCATCGTTTATGTGTGTTTGACAGAAATACATTAGAGCAGAATGTATCTAACAATGTTAAACCACATTATACAATACTTTTCTCCCTTCTATGGAAAGTAGGAGTAATATAATCTAAATAAGATTATGTCAAGTTATAAAGATACTATAAAGCTTGTGCTAAAAGGTAAAGGTTACAGCACTGGGTTTGGGTTTTTGCCAGAATTTTCCGTCACGTCCATATTTTGTTTTAGAAACCTCAAGGACAGCACTTGCCATTAAATGTTGAATTTATTAGCCTGGCACAGGTGGAAACCATTTGACATCTGCGAACATTTGTTTCTAAAAGGAAGGGGCAGCTAATAAAGACTCATAGACACTCTCTAGACATATTTTACAGGTAAACTAGCACGATGGCAGCTGCAGACTTTCAAATGCTTGTATATTTTTATATGCTAAAATGCAAATATTCCTAATGCAGAAATAATGGCTGCCAGACCATGCACCCAGCAAATGGTTAAATATTCCGTATTACCATCACTATTAGGCTCCAGATGAATATAATTTATGATATAATGATGATTCATGAGATTCTCATCTAGCAGACATCCTAATCTGTTGCAATTGTTCGTCTTTGCCTTTCTGATGCAGTCACACACTTTCATACTTCCTGTGCTTGGACTGGGAAGAAACATTCACATCTAAGAAAGACTTTTTGTCTGATCTCATTCCTGTATTAGTTCAATCTGTCCGTGATTCATGCTGCATGTCAATAACCTCAATGTCGTGCCGTAACTGATCATTCTGATTATCCTCTTCAGATATTTCCTAAGTCATAGCCAGAATAAAAGAAATGTTAGGCGGCAACACTGAGAATCACCATGACTTGTATAGTTACAACAAATAACCAAATAAGACTGATGGGTCTGAATAATTACCTGGTCAGTATATGATCCAGTATATTTACAGTTACATATTTGAGGATTTTGTACCTAATGTAAAGCCTAAATATACAAAAATATACAAAAAGTACAGTGTACGAATGCAATGTGGTACATACAGTGTCCATTGCGATAAGTATAATGGCAAGATCATGGCAGTAGCAGGAATTACACTGAATACCTTGAAATTATAGAACGCAGATGTCCCAGAAACATGGTTCCAGCTGGGACATATTTTCATATTTGGTGGAACTGCCCAATAATCCAGTCTTTTGGGGGAATTTCCCTGGATCTTATTGCACAGGTCACAAGCTTGTGTTTTCCTAGGGATCCTGTGGTACTTTTGCTTAACCGGAGTCAATAAAACTGTCGGCCTCTGTATCTCCAATGTGGTGCAGGCGGGAAAACTCTTAAATTGCTAGGGTGTGGAATCAACCAGTTGCCTCCTCACATCCTGAACGGATTATTAGTATCCGGTATGTTTCCTGTATAGAATTTATCAGGCCTTACTGACACTCTGCCAAAGTACCAAGGGGTCTGGGTGGACTGGTTCCACCTCCATGCTGCTCCGGTGCTTGGGCTTTCTTGACCTCTTTCTTCATCCTCCCTTGTGTGTCCCTTTTCCTATCTTCCCCCCTGGTTCTTCTCCACACCTTTCTCCTTGTGTTTCTTTTTCTTCATCTTCACTTGCCTGTCTTCTCCGCTTTACCCCGGTTAAATCCCGTCTGCTTGTCTGCTTGCATGACTGTCCGGCCTTATTTTACTCCATTACCATACCTGATTGGTAGAGAACAAGGCCCACAAACTTAGTTTCTATACATATAGACTATGGACAATTTAAGCCAACTGCCAATTAACCTACCAACATGTTTCTGGGGTGTGAGAGGAAACCCGCGCAAACACAGGGAGCAGTTTTGTCAATGTGCACACTTGGTACATTGAAAGGGGTTGTAGGTGGGCCAGTGCCAGGGCAGGGGCCATAGCCCTAAATGTGCAGTGACGTGTCAACTACAGCAGAATCCTCTTTGTCATTGCCCTGTAATATTGCATTAGTTTTTTTTTATGTTTGTGTCAGCATTTCAAAAGGCATGAAAGTGTTGTTCTTCTCTGCTTCCAACAGGCGATTAGCAGAAACTATATAGAGTGTAATTGCCTGTGCTTGTGCCACGGCACCACACTGTCTACTCATCCCGCTGTTCCTGCCAGTGGAATTTTGTGGCCTCTTGTCTCTGACTTTCCATTAGTCATCTGACTTGTGGTTGCAGCAAGAACTTCTGATGTATCCGCCATAATAGCAAGGCCTGCTCTGCGGTGTGAATTATGTGTGTTTACCGTAAAATAATCTTTATTGGAGTATTTTTCACTTTTGGTTAAATGAAAGAGAATATCGCTGGCAATTTTGGAAAAAATTGGGAATTTCGGAACTGTTGTGTACAATCCCATTATTCAAGATCCTATTTATACAACTATATGGGACTCTTCAGCTTTATAATAAGCTTTTTTTGAATCAACTGTATGTATTCCTTTATGGGGATATAGGTAAAAACGTGAGCGTGTTCGATGGTAGTGAACTGAAACAAATTTTCTTTCAAGAAAGTCTAAGGTCTAACGTATTTAATCTGCCAACACGGGAACGAGCAACATGAGATGGAATTTATTTCTGTGGCGGAAGAGGCCTTTGCACTTCATAAAAATGTTCTGAAGCCTTTCCCACAAAGAACCCTCTCTCCGGAAAGAAGGATTTTCAATTATACGTTGTCCAGGGCCCATAGAGTACAGTAGTGGAATTTTAAGCAACAGATTTTGTTTTTCTTCCATTCAGCCATCAATCTTTGCCTGTGCAAAATTGATAAAGTGGTCCAAGCCTGTTGTGTTTTACATAACGATCTATGGAGAAAAGGCAACAATATGCAGAGTACTGCTTCAGTGATGGAGGAAACTATGGACAGTTCCGAGGATGTGCCAGTTCTAATGTTATTGGAGCGTGGTGCCAAATGCCAGCACACAAGCAAGGAAATTCAGAGTAGGATGTCAATTATAGTGTCGGAGTCATGCCACGGCAGAACAACATGCTATTAATGATTTTTATGTATAATGTAAAAGAGTTGCCATGTTACACATTTATATGCAAAACAATACTTGGAACCTTCATTGCTATGCTAATTAACTACGTTCGACCCAAAATTTCTGGGGCAGAAATCCTAGACAAGTATCTTCATGCAGCTCTTTCTTGTCCATAGTAATAGTTGTCACTTTTTGACCATTGTCAAAGTAGGTGTACCTTGAAGGCCTTGATAAGGTCCACATTTTTATCTATTATACAGCTTATAATCTGTTAAATAAAAAGTTAAATGTCAGTTTACTAATATGTAATAAAATATCTTGTCTATCGTGTTTAAACTAGAAGACTACAAATATATTACCCTATAAACAAAGAGAAAATAGAACGTAATTTAAAATTTCCATAGGCCATGTAGTTTAACTATTGTGCATGAAATATTTATGACTTATAATTTATATAATATGTGCGTAAAGCAGTGCTCAAAGTGATTGGACATACACCAGTACAGTATACCAGCTCTTTTTCCTTTGCTAAGCTCAATTCAGTTGTATAAGCCTCCTCCGACCCTGCGATTTTGTGATAAATGCTCTCCTCCAAACCCCCCTTTCTATAAAACCTTACTATACGTTTACTATTCGTTTGGAAACACAGACACAAATAATAAGGCATTGTTACAGCACTAAAACAAAAGGCAGTATGGGAATAAGAGAATGTGGCGATCTACATGAGGGTATATTGTCAGTAGATAAACACTCTCCTGAGAAGGAGAGTAGTAAACAGTGGGTCATGCCGCCACTTCTAAATTTCCACTTCAACCACTGATGTAGATCATGAGGCAAAATGAACAAATTAATATTAATACTGAAATAAAACGCTCAGTCAAAACACAACTATGTGGCAAAGTAGATGAAAACCAAAATTTGCCGATTGGTCCACTACAATCTGCAGTATCCCATCCATGTTAACGGTGATGCTTCCAACAAATGATAGAGAGAAGCAGTACATGCAACATGTGGGAAATGTCAGAGACAAAAACAGAACAAGGCAATGTTTAATGGTTAAACCTTATGTGAAGATGGACACAGCTGAAGGAGAAGGGAAAATGTTCAAAGCTAAGATGGAGCTTATAATGAATATCTTGGATATCCACGACTACATTCAATAAAAGCTTGAGAGTATTAACTGTAAATTAAAATTAATGCAAAGAATGTATGTATTTATGTATTTATATTTTTGTCGAAAAGATTGCGGCAGCAAAGGAACAATAATTAAGATACAAGAGCAACAAAAAGAAGGTATTATACTATGAATGCTTTCAATAATTCATCAATGGTGGTCTATTGATTACATCAGGTTACAGAAAGATTTTCTGTTTTCTTATACAGTTAAAATGCCACAAATACCTGCACAAGATTAATGAAGAATTTCCAGAAGTTACAATAATAAAAAGCCTTTAGTAGGAAATTCTTAAGCTGGGCATACACTAGAAGATAAATTGTTCCAATCGAAAGATTTTTCAGTGGGCAAAACCATGTTGAATTGCAGGGGAGGTAAATGTAATTAATTGCAATCAGTATTACGGGTGAGGGATGATGTTTCCTAGCCCAAGTCAACAGTGTAACAGTAACGCTGGTCAGTATCTGTGTGCAACATGCAACAATAAAGCATTTTNCCTNCATGNAAACACTGACATTTATTTTACCTCCCCTGCAATTCAACATGGTTTTACCCACTCTTAAAAAGTATTTTGATTGGAACAATTTATCTTATAGTGTATGGCCAGCTTTAGAAATGGCATCTATGTATAAAAGCAGCTTATAAGTGCACAAATATCATTATGTGTGATAAAATTGAGGGTTCAGGGAGAGAGAATGAGTGTGGTACAAAAACACACCGCAGAGAAGGTAAAAGGACGGACTAAGAAAATTACACGTCCACATCATGCCCTAAAAATATATATATAGACTACAAAGCAGTGGTCGAAGTGGAAATTTAGTGGTGGTGGTATGGACATTCAGAAGTGGCGGTATGGAAACATAGGAAATAATGGAAGTCAATGGAGATTTAAAATGTTTCCATTACAACAGTGGGAGAAGTGCCGGTATGTAATACCCCCGTATACCCCCCCTTGCTACAAAGTTTATGTTCATGACAAAATGAGGGGGTAAAGTTATGAGCTTAACATGCTTATGACAGTAATCTATATCTATGAGTGCACAATAATTGAGATAGTGAAATACAGAAATAGATTACTAGGTTTGTTATGAGGATTGATTTTTTGAAAATAAAAGGGATAACAATAAAACACAAGCATAAGCATCAAAAACAGTTAAGTATTAGATGAATTAATATAGAATAACAAGAGAACCAGAAAAAGAATAAGAAGAATCAGAACTATGAATTACTAGGATTGTTATGAAATTACAGGATTAAATAGGAATGATAGGATGTAACAGATGAACATATTAAATACTATTATAAATTGCACAGGGCTAAACATAAAACAATTATATGTGTTATAGATAGAGAATTGCATGATAACATTTCATGTTTAGCGAAATAAATAAATAACTTGATTATTGAAATAAAAACATTCTCAGTTCATAGCATAAAACATCTATATTATGCCATCTTGCTGATTTTACAGGACTTCCACAATGCAGATATATAATAAATTTACCATATTTACAAGATGTATAACACTGCTATTTCCAGGGTAGTAAGGAGGTATTGCGTGATGGATGATTTAGGAGAATAACTGGAGAAACCAATTGCAGGACCATACACATTTACAGATTCCTTAGGTGACTGGATCCTGTGATTTTTCAGCTAATTTGACATGACCAGAGGTCATAACTAGCCTAGGAGTGTGCGTTACTATATGACATGCATATATAACATTTAGAAAAGGCTAAACTTATCCTAAAAAACATACTAAACTGAGGGTCAAATAAGGTCAATAAATTTCAAATAGACAACAGGGAAGACTAATGGGCCACATGGCTCTTATCTGTGGCCACCTATTGTTTTTTGTTAAGCAAACATTTTGTTATAACCTTTGTAACAAATCCAGAGTATTCCACCAGGGAAATGCAATGCTGAATTTCACCAATAGAAAACTGTATTAGACCAGAGAAGTGAAGCTCCCCAGTCCAAGTATATAGGAGGGTCAAAAATGAGCGCGTGTCTTACACAATGGAAGCACATTGCCAGAACAGCTGGGACCCTGCCACAGTGACTTGCTAACACTGGCCAATGAGATATCTGGGATCCTCCGCGCTTGCCGCTGTAGAGTACACGTTACGATGAAGGTAGCACTCCGAAAACTTGTTATAGTGAATTCAAATATTTATTAAATTAGTGCATAGCCCAATGAAATAAGGCCGACGGTTCAGTCAGACAACTACTTAAATGTTGGCCTGATTTTATTGGACTATGCACTTTAATAAATATTATAATTCAATAAAACAAGTCCCCTGGAGTACTACCTTCACCGTAACATATACATACATACATATATATATACACAGACACATAAATATATATATATATATATATATATATATATATATATATACACACACACATTTGTTTTGTTAGTGACTATCTTACACAGCTCTCAAAGCAAAGCTGACAAATGTTACTAGTTGCTTAATATTGAAAAACTAAGCTATTAATGTCACACAGCGACAAGTTTGGTGAGGAAGGTGACAGAGCTTATTTTAAATAATGGATTTGGACGAAAGCTTCAGAGAGGTGACATTAGACATAAGACATAGGAGGAGGTTGGGGAGCCAGTCGACTCCCTGTTGGTGTACACTGGGCAAAACTTTGACACATGGAGCCTATTCTGGATCTACCATTGGATGGATTTGGGCGACATCACATTCAGATTGATAAGGGACTGTTTAATTTGCTGGCCTCAAAAAAGGAGGGCTTATGGAAAAGATGGTGCAGTTTGAACACAGTTGTGGGCGGAGCTTGGAAAGGAAGTGGGTGGGGCTATTTTAAATGATGTTAAGAGAATGTTTTCTAAATTGCATTTTTGGTCTATTGCCCTATGTTACAAATTGTTACAAAGAGGGGAAACAAGGAACAGGCCCCGGGAGGTGCAAATGAAGATTAAATCAACTAGTAGGAACAAGAATCATTAACAATACACTCTGATCGTATTTGCATATAAATAAAAAAAATAATACATTTTCAAACATAAAAAGTCTCCTGGATCTTTATTGAGACACTGAAAAAAATATTCTAAAAAATAATATTCTCAATATCTAACAGAGTTCATACACTGACATTATTAAACAGAGGATCCACTTATTAGTTATAATACGAATCTCCAATAATGATAAGGATATCATATAACTTATNTGTTTCATTACCTAGTAACCAGGTGTAAATATAATATTAGACCCCTATAATTCTATTGTGGTTCATCTAGGGCAGTGGTTACCAACTGTGTGCCAAGGCTCCCTGGGGTGCGANGATGCTCTCATTGGGGTGTNGCGGAATGTTTTTTCTAATGCGGTGCCAGTGTTACTTAGAAGAGCAACTTTACATCTTGTATNGGAGCAACACAAGATTTGATATCAACCAGAAGTATTCCTGCCTTTACCTAACCAGTTATTACACGATTTTGAATCAANAACTTAAAAAAATGGGAAAATCTATTATCTTAGGGGCTGAGAAAGTTGGGGAACCACTGATCTAGGGTTAGGTGTAGAATAAATCAAACTTCTTGTAGTTGCTTCTATTAATCACTAAATTTAGCAAGGTAAATTCACTCAAGCATTGCCCATGTGTAGCATAGATGAATGTAAACAGACAGCTCACCGAGACTCTACTGAACCCTATAAGTATTGTATATATCGCTTTTGTTAGTATGGTGAAACAGGGGGTGCAACACCAGTTACTCCAGTTAGTAGCAGAGTAAAAAAAAAAAAAAGTCAATCTGGCCAGTATCTCTGTAAAATATGCAAAGGAAAAGTAATCTCCCGGCATAGAGATAACATTCATTTCACTCTCCTGCAATTAAACAAGGATTTCCTAGGTGTAACTTCACCCTGAATCTCCCCCTACCAAATGACCTGGAAGCAACATTGCGCTTTTGTCTAAACAGAATATGCAGGTTTTCTATTCCTCCTTATGAAAAAATATTCCATAATAAAAAAAGAAAACGGCGTGAAAATCATTTCTGCTTATTAAAATTGTATATTTTAAGTCTGATTTTCCTGTTTCACAATACATATTCCATTTTGACAAGTAAAAAGTATTTATTAATGTGCAGCCGTGTAGAGAGGTCCGTTCTGCGCATATCTTAGCTGCAGACTTATTTCGTTTTCTGCTTCTTGGCAGCTTGGAATTGTTGGGTTTTGTTCTTGACGGATTTCAATAGTGAAGAAAGTGCTGGATCTACAGTTTTTGGGGCAGATGTCCCTGCTTTACCAGCAGCCTCCACCGTGGCTTTCTGTTTCTTTACTGTCTCTGTGTAGTTCTTATGCTCCTGTTCTCTTCGCCGGGCTTTCTCGTCCAGCACCCTCTGCATTGCTTTTGTTTTCTTATAGTTAGGATCTGAAGGGTCCACGTTGTATAAATGCGATGTGTACAGGGCTTGAAATCTTGAATCTTCCACATTTATCTGCAGTAGGAAAACACAGATGTCACTGATGTGCAACAAACCAAGGCTTACCAATGCTTATATTAACCCTTACAGGAAAAGGATGAGATATGATGTTTCCTAACCCAAGTGTAATAACAGTGTAACAGTAACGCTGGTCAGTATCTGTGTGCAACATGCAACAATAAAGTATTCTCCCTGCATGCACACACTGACATTCATTTTACCTCCCCCCTGCAATTCAACATGGTTTTACGCACTCTTGAGTAAGTTGCTAGTAAGTCAATAGTGCCTAAAAGTGCCTCTTGTCCAGTGTGTAAGGACAAAATAAATGCCTGCTACCACCCTTTGTAAGTAACATTTATTCATAGTGATTTAGTAGTAACTAGACATGTCCAACATGAAATGGGTTTGGTTACCCCCTGAATAATTGTGAACAGATAGTCGGAATTAGTATACTCAATGATGAGACCTTTCCATCATATTGTGAAGATATCAGACATTGTGTGACAGCTGTTTAGCCAGTGGCTTGTGCTTTCTGAGGGTCAGGAGTGTTTGCCAATAACAAGTTGGAGATTCTTCTAAAATGTTACTGAAATAGATGCTTGTGGATGGGAGCGGAGACAATCTGTGTTGGCAATAGGTTTTATAGAGTATACAAGCGCCATCAATATAATAAAATGTCTGTAAATAAAAGTTGTATAAACTCGACCCAGTGATCTCATGCATTATAATCAAATGCATATTTCCGTCAGATCTGTGGCTGCAGAGAAAGGAGCCTGCCTGCTGACTTGAGCCTTTCTATGGTCACGAAACACAAAAGTGACTTAGACTTTCCTTTACAATTTACAGGAACACCACATTAATTAAGGCTACCTATACGTCTTGACATAGCCAGGACATTCCCCATTTTCCACAGGAAATCATTAACTCGTAACATTTCCCCATAACGAAAAAAGAAACCCCTTTGGATTGAACCAAAATACTAGTGTATTTTATATATTATTTGGCACTGGAAAGCAGCATGGTGAGGTTGGAGTTGGCACTGATTGTATCTTTGTTCTGTTTAAATTGCAACATTAACCCCAATAGTCTACAAAGAAATGTACAGACTGTACATACACACACATTATATATATATATATATATATATATATATATTTATATTTATATATATATATATATATATATATATATATACACACACACACCTAGATATATAGATCTATCTATCTATATATACACACAAACTTTTTTAATTCATACACACAAATCCTGAACAAAAAAAAGCCCCTTAAGATATAACCGAGAACCCAGTGGCGTCAGCGACAGTCTAATAAGAGAGTAATATTATTACATGTCGGCTAAAATAATCCCGTCTACCACAATTTACAAAGAAAACATTTTTTTTGGTGGGAAGAAAGGAACTAGACAACAATAGTTGTGTTTTATTCCCATTTTAAGAGAACGCTATAATAAAACTATGGCTGGATGGACCCTCCACAAATGCTAACCAGCTTTTACTCTATGTGCATTCGGTTTGTTGTTGCCTGTGTAAAGTGCAGAGATCAACCACAGACAAAGTGTATAATAACCACCATGTAACCCTTCTGTCATGAGAATGATTTGTTAAGAGGCCATGCTTAAGACACTGACATTTTCATCAAACAGAATTGTGGTCTTGGTTCCACATTATGCGAAAAGCCAGAAAGACAGAATACACAATTGAATGAATATCACTAAACCTAATTACACAAGTTCACCCGCCATCAAAGTACATCTTGTAACGCTCACAAATGTTCCCAAAACATAACAAAATATATTTAAGTTTCCCCGTCATCTGGAATTAATTCGCTCCTCCCCCTTTTGAGGACCCCAGGGGTTGTTTCTTCCCACAGACTTGTGGTTTGTCTCATAGCCCAAAAATCATGGCTGTGTGAGCATTAGGACCAATCAAAAGCTGTAGTTACAGACATTGGACCAGATCCAGACTTTATGTACTATCGACTAACTCAGGAGAGGGTAAAACCATGATGAATTGCAGGGGGGGGGGGGAGGTAAAATGAATGTCAGTGTTTGCATGCAGGGAGAATACTTTATTGTTGCATGTTGCACACAGATACTGACCAGTGTTACTGTTANGTATATTGTGAAAATCAATACAAAATTCCTAGAAACACTGGACCAGATCCGACCTTACGTACTATTTTACTATATTTTACGAGTGATTTACAAGCAAATGGGTAAAACCATGTTGAATTGCAGGGGAGGTAAAATGAATGTCAGTGTGTGCATGCAGGGAGAATATTTTATTGTTGCATGTTGCACACAGATACTGACCAGTGTTACTGTTACACTGTTATTACACTTGTGCTGGAAACATCATCTCTCAACTCTAATACAGTTTGCAACTAATGAAATTTAGCTCCCCTGCAATTCAACATGGTTTTGCCCACTTGTAACGGTATGTAATCTGTACCTTATGCAATAATGCTATATAATAGAGCTGCAAAATTCAGCTTAAATACAATATATTTAATATATATAAACAGTGACCGGCAACAAATGCTCATCTATTTTAATATGAATAAGCTCAAATGAAGAAAGTCAAACCTTAATATTTCTAGTAGGTGTCATAAATGAGTGATTTATGCTATTAAACCCAACATAGAAAGTTGCAGAGGACCACAAAACTGTCTTCTGCCAAACACTACAACCATATCTTCCCAATAAACACCTTGAATGATTGCTGGAGAATGACAATACCTCTCATTCCTAGCCATAAAAGTTATGGTATAATGTGATTTCCCATTTATGTACATAAATATTTATATAGTTTCTTCCTTTTTATTTGTTACTTTATAGTGTTAGTGCATTTGCACTGTATCGCACTATGTCAAGGGATCTTTCTATTTTGCATATTTCTATTTGGGTGAGATGCTGTAAGAGCAGATAAAACCTACAGAGGAACATATAATCTAAGTGGTGATTACTGTATTGTATACGGTATATTTTATGGGCTTTAATCTATTGTGTTTGTATAGGGATGAGATTTTTAAAGTATAAAAATTAACTAAATAGAAAATTATAAATCTAAAAATTATACATCGCTGATTTTCTACTATATTTTGGCTTTCTTTATCATTAAGTCATTACTACCTTTTGGTGTCAACTACCATTCTCCGTTGTTATGTCAATGCTGTGTACAAACAGTTTATTGCACTGTGCAACGCCAGTGGTGCTCCAAAAATGTCATCAATAAAACGTATAGTGGCGCGATCATAAGAGCACCACGTGTGTCCATACCTGGAAGTCATCATCCAATAGTTCATCCTTATTCTTCAGCTTCTTCAACTTTCTGCGACTCAAATTCTGACGCTCAACAATGGCGTCGTAGTTGAAATGCTTGCGCCCATCATCGTCATCTTCATCCATCATCAACAGAGATAACTGTGCCTAGAGAATCAGTTCACATATTAACATATCAGAATTAAACCAGAAAATGCTCTTACCCTAAAAATATATTGTAGCATGAGCCGAGATAATAATATATTTCAATATTAAAAAGTTTATGTACAAGTAATAAA
Source organism: Platyplectrum ornatum (assembly GCA_016617825.1). NCBI lineage: Eukaryota > Metazoa > Chordata > Amphibia > Anura > Limnodynastidae > Platyplectrum > Platyplectrum ornatum. The sequence goes on along the minus strand of JABWIB010001543.1, from coordinate 24,289 downwards.
TACCTGAGTATGAGTGTGTGTTTCATTAAATTAGCATAATTCATAAGTTAGAAAGGTTTAAGATTCTTATAATTTGTATAATCTGACTGTGTGAGCCAATCAGCGCTGCACAAACACAATGGGGGGTATTTACTAAGCCTCGAATTGTGTCCGGGATTTCAAATCGGACCAATTCGAGGCGATTTAGAATTCGATCCGGGGCGCGATTTTACGTATTCACGAAGGATCGAATTTGGATGGCCGAATAAATTCGANCGCGATTTGGTTCGATTTGTGGGCGCGAATTCGCCCTGAATTCGCGTCGAATTATGGCTTCGGACCCTCGATTTAGGCAATTCGTGCCTCGAATTCATCATGACGTCACTATTTTACACTTGTCAAATCGAAGTTT
>JABWIB010001542.1:68352-78728 GCA_016617825.1 Platyplectrum ornatum | reverse complement strand
CTCATCCGTCCTTTTGTTTGACCATGATGGTTTCTCCTCTCCATCCAAAGTTTGGACGGTTCATCTCTAGAGTTCAATGTAGGAGGGTATGTTCCTGTCATGGAGGGTTAAANGGATGACCTACGCATTTCACTCTATTTTCAGAGCTTCCTCAGGGACATCGTCACTCTCGGCTCAGTCAGAAGTCTGTGATTTATTACCAATATTTACTTCTGTATGTAACTTATTATAGCTGATAAGATATTGCACTACTCCCAAGAAATAGNAGGATTGTTAGTCCCTTCCCTCTTNAAATATCAAAGTGAAAGCTGGTACGCCCCCCTCTGTGAATATATAAGCTTCCCAAGTATCATAGAACCATTCATTAAACGTCTCTTTTGAGAGCAGTGCTTCCATCCATTCCATCCCTAACAGGTAAAATAACTTGTCATTGAACAATGATAGGGGTGGAGAAGTGGGATGAAGCCATAGGTGTTAAATGGTTTTCCTATCTGCAGCACTTATTGCCAATAATAACCTCTTTCTGAAATGTTTTGCCCCTTTGGCGACCAGAATTGCCCACTCCAATATAAAGGATAAAGGTTGATTTATAAGGTTATACTTCACAAAGTGACAAATGCACAGTCACAGAATATTGGGCATTCCTAAAATCAGTGCCACAAATCTGCCTCCAGATGGCCACATCCAAGACAATTTGCATTAGAAGGCCTTTCCCATTTTTTACCTTTTTACAGGAGCTAAATAGCAGGGCAGTGGTTGTGAGAGCTGGGAATGCTGTACACCATTGTGACATTACAGATAACATTGGGGCTGATTCAATCCCCCTTTGCGCGAAGATTTCTGCCTTAAGCTATTTGCGTAAGGCAGAAAATCTCGCGTGTTTTCGTTCGCACCTCATAGAGGTGCATACAAAAAACGTGAGTTTTCAGTCCCGTAATAGATGGAAAAAAGCGCACTTCGCGTTTTTTCCAGTCTTCGCGCGGGATTGAATCGGCCCCAATTTGTCATAATCTAACATTTCCTTTTAAAGAATAATAGTGCTGAGAAATAGCTTGTTTGGTTGTCCTGGCTTTAGCTGGGCAACGATCAAATAGGTAATCCCAATCCTGGTTCTGAAAGTTAGATAGCACTTTCTATATAATGTCGTGCCTGAACAAATGCAAGAATATATACTCTAATTGTTTCGCATTTATCACATGGTTCTGTGTAACTAAGGATGTTCCTCTCATTAGTGCTCAACAGGAGACCTTTAGTCAAAGTCCCCCACTTTCCCGATCAGTGTTCAGTGTGATAGGTAAGACTCATTTAACAAAAGTCCTTTGGATGGTTTGAGCTCACATGTGTCACCAAACAGCACACACTGGTCCTACACTGTCCAATAATGTCAACTTGCCTCTTTAATATGATGAGCTGATTGTCGGAACTGTGTATATTTGACTATACACTAACAGATTGGAGTAACTAGTAAATTAGAGAATTGGAGTAACTAGTAAATTGGAGAATTGGGAATAACTAGTAAATTAGAGAATTGGAGTAACTAGTAAATGTGAACTGCTACAATACATGTACGTGGAAACTTCATACATCTATACATCAAACATGATAAAATATGTTAAAAATGCATTTGATAAAATAATACCTTAAACTGAATCGTTTGTCTGCATAATTATACAGTTGTAGGAAAGTAATGCTTTCAATGTAAATTACTACTACACTTAATGATGGAGAAGACATCGATTTGTAGTCTGCTGCAGCTACTCTTTCATTCAGAATGACTGAGATGTGTCATTAGTGCTCTTTAATGAGAGTTTTCCAGCCAAGTTTCATAACATTTAGGTAAATGATCTGACATATAGTACATGTTAGGATTCACTGCTTACCGACTACAACAAACCATCAGATGTTGAAAGTCTATTATTTGGGTGAAAGTAAAGTTGCATTTTCATTAAAAATCCATTGTACAGTGATGATATGATACATTGGGAGCCAGCTAAAATGAAAAATTATTCATTAAATTCAATTGTCAAAGTGTTTTGAATACATCAAACTGAAATTTAGCAGGATATGCCAGGAACTTGTGTAAGATCCAGTAAAGCACATTTGCAACACACTACAAGATATTTGATTTGTTTCAAGTCCTAAATTAATGGAATCCAAAATATGCAAAGTAACCAACTGGAAAAGAATTTCTGTTTTATATGCAACTTATGTACATAAAAGCTGCCGCTATGCATTTAAATTTTTACCNTAAACAGTAAAAATGTGTCCCCTGTCTAATACTTACGTGAAGCTTTTAGCACTTTTGGTAAATTCCGGTTCTAGGGAGTCACAGGAATGTGCGGTCTACACATAGTGACTAGGCCATGGGCCGGTGCTAGGTCTCTGGACACTCTAAAACCAGCCGAGAAGGATTTCATCATCCATCCACTCGCTTGGCCGGCCACCCGCTATAGGTGTCTGCCTAAACTCGCCTAATGGACGCNCCAGTCATGGCTAGATTGTACATCCTGTGCCAGGGTATCCACACCAATGCCCCTCTTGCCACAAGCTTGTACTGTGTAATGATGACTTTAAATGGAGGTTATGATTATTTTAATGGCATAAAATAATGGAGTCATCTGCAGTGACTTTGGACCCATTGCAATGTGTTCGCAGTGTTATGAAATCAAGTGTTTTGAAACAAAAAAGGAGGGTTAAATAAGTATCAAGATAATGGGGGAAGTGAGGAAACAAAAACCGAAAACACATAGTAATGTAGATATCTATATATATTTCCANAGACATGTAGGATTAACAATTGGTGTTTTATCACATCTAAATTGCAAGGGACTAGAAATCGTAGCATCAGGCTCAGCCAATTGTCATAATTCTTTATATATAGAAATTGGTTTGTAGCAATTTCTACAATGGTTGCAATAGCTTTTTATGACATAGAATGGCCTACAGATGTATCACCATTTTGCGCTGCATTTTTAATAAACTGTACAATATGTAGAATACCTATATAGACCTATAGACCTATAGAGGTCTGAATAATAGGGATGACACTTAGAACATCCTTGCTGTATTATTTACATACCCCCCTTCAATTAATACAAGTGTTGTCCATTACCCCCTCTGGGATTGAAAAGACTTAAAATAATAAATATAATAAGACTTATAATATAAATATAATAAAAAGCTTAATGAACTTTTTTTTTCAACCAATAGAAAACAAATACCACAGTTCAGTAATCCAATAATACTATATATCTCTGTCTAAAAGTCTAATTTCATACCTTTAAAAAAGAAATAAGCCATATATAAATACCATTTCCCAAACCTTTGGAAATAAATCAGGCATTAAATAAGAATTATGTACATGACACTCTCTGCAACATGTAGCTTCTTTCTGCTGGATTAGTTCGTTTCCATGTGCTTCCACATATCTGTGCTGTATTAATATTTATTTTGTCTTTATAATACATTGATATAGCTTTGGAGCGTGACCTCCATTGAACAGATGTTCTAATGTTCATGCCCAAAACAAGCTTGAAATCACTTCTCCGTAGATCCTGAAGGGATTTTTTTCCCTATGGTGCGTTTATATAAAAATTGTGGGAGTTGCCCTCTCAGGTACTGAAGAGGTACTACTTATAAACTAATATAGACCCAATCGCCTTGTCTAAAAATGGAGTTNAGCGTTGTAATTACCCTTTAAACACAATGTATTATTGTACTACATATGTGATTAAAGCAAAACAAAAAAAACATTTTTGCAGTGTCTATAAATATAATGACAAAGCTAAAATGTTATAACAAAAATCATGATTTGTTTTATGGAGATTTAGGATAGAGATAAAGCTCTCTGTTTAGAGGCAATACGAGCATATCAATGGGTATATAAATAAAACTGAACTATAACGTGATATTTCTCCAATCTAATTCAATTATACTCTTAATAGTGATGGATAAGGATGAAGTAAAAGTATGCCACTATATTGCTGCGTATCATGCAGGCTTATTCTTTTTCCAGGCTATCATGTAATTGACATGCAAATACTAGCACTTTGCTCTTTCATGCTGTTTCCTTGCTCTTGAGGGCTATTAATCCCATTAATTGCACATAAAAAGACTGGTAGCAATTCTACAAATGAGTAAACACAGAGATAAATTGTAATGGTGCTAGCACAGCAAATTGGATTCAAGCCCTCATTGTACAATCCTGTTTCATTTGGCCAATTTTATTATCACTGTTACTGGAACAAATCACTTTATTAAACAGAAGGGGCTTTTACTAAATCCCTTGTTCTTGTGAGTATTATCACAGTACTGGCCGGAGATTGCCAAAGCCCATAATACATTGCAGACTCATGTGCACCCATTCAGCAGTTTTTCCTCTAATAACACATTGTTTGATTCAGAGAAATAGTCTTGTGCTCACCCTGGCCATCACCCCACTGGTAAAATGTTTTAAATGCATGGACAATAAAACCTTTAAAACGAGTGCAATCATGCAGTTCTATTGCAGTATTTTAAAAAGATTCCACCTTATTAAAGCATTGAAAATCCAATCATATATACTATGGGTCTTATTCGGAGCTTTAGAACATGCAATGTAGACACATGAATCAATACAGTATAATACATTGTATTTTTTGATGGACATTTGTATTTGCAATGAATGATAAGGTAGAATGTAGATAGAAATGTAATAATGCATCATCACAGCAAAACAGATTATTGTTTTAGTTGGTATTCTATTCCCTAATGGACATTTAAAGTTTGAGATGATTTTGGCAAAAATTAATACTTTTCATTGACCTTGATATCATATGGACTGGACAGTTCCGAACACTACATCGGAATAAAAATCTATTACTTATTGCATTTGTTTAATGTGGCATAAAAGGGGAAGCTCTATGATGTGCTTTAAAAAAACCCCCAAATAGCATTGCCAAGGAAAAAGCCCAGAAAACACGCTGTCATTTGGCAGTTGGGCGTTATGTAGGTGAACCCAAAGCAGCAAAGTGGAACCTGCTCTGCTATAAGTATTGTCTTCCCTGCATAAGAAAAGCTGCNCATGTACAATGAGTTTGTTCTGGTAGCCTGGAGATCTTTGTATATATCTAAGACAATTCTTTGCCATAGAAACTTAGTGAAAAGCACTAGATGGACCATCAAGTTTCTATAAAGCACAATCTTCCCACCCACCAAGCAGGTTTATAAACGGTACACTGTAACGTCTTAAATTCTGTCACCTTACAAACCTTCTACAGTATTATCTGAATAAAAACAAGAAAGAATGCAACCAAATGTACATATTACACAGAAAGGGGTAGAAGTGTTCATTTANAATTTTTTTGAATGAANCAAAATNTAAAATACATTGAAATAATATGAAATATATACTTCTCACTTGTGTTATGCCAATNAGGAGTAAACTAAGACTTAATAAATCATATCAGAACATTCTAAGTTTAATGCGATCTTTGGCAACCATTATAAAAGGTAATCTATGTTACTTTGTGCCAAATGTAATACTCCCCTTAAAGTTTGAATTTACAGATTTTTTGTCTAAACAAGTAGTAATGTAATTAACNTGCTTGGCTTTTAATTACAATGGAATTTGCATTTCTGCATTAAGACTACAGTTCAGTAAATTGGACAAAGCTGCTAAACTGTGCTTTAAATAAATTACNAAAAAGTTATACATCTTGGGGCTGATTCAGAGTTTGGGAGAAAAGGCAAAAAAGGTGCAAGTGTAGACCTGGGCAAAACCAAACATTCAACTGCAGAGGAAGCACGTTTAAACTGTAAAAACAGAATTANAGTTGAGAGGTGAAGATCCCTAGCTCAACTTTAATCTACAGATATNAATTAATGCTATGCAGTTTGTGAAATCTTTGTGCAAAAGCAAAGTGTTTTCCCTGCATGCAATAGAACTAAAATTAATCTGCACCCCTCACATTGCAACATGGTTTTGCTCAGCACNACACTTGCACCTAAAAAAAGGTGTAAGCGCAACTCTGAATCAGCCCNCTTATATATTGATAGTTGTATATAAGCATTAATTATCCTAATAATAATGGTCCTAATTATATTGAATCATGTTAAATATTAAACAAGTATATATATATATAGATCATTTAACAACTAAGATTTGGTGATGAAAAATGTTCAGCCAGTCAACAGTTTGGGTAAGGTGAATGCATAAGGAAAGTCAGACACTATTAAGAAGAATGAGAAAGGAGTATAGCAGGAAACATGACACTGGCTGTGGCCAATCACTTGGATAAAGCTATTTGTAGGGAGAAAATATCTGAAATAATTCTGCGGAATGATGTGATCTGGTAGCGTCCAACTCACTACCAATGACTCTGCACTAAGTACATTCAGTTGAAAACCTACAGAATCAGACACATATTATTGGTTCTTGATCTATGGGTACTAAAAGACACTGTGTCTCATCACTTTTTTGAACTTAGTGTGAGATTCTAAAAATTTTGGGGGCTGCTCCAGACATTTTTTAGGTGCAAACCTGATCAAAAACATGTTGCAAGGTACGGAGTGCAAATGAATTTAAGTATATTAAATGCAGAGAACAATTGTATTTTAGCAAAANGAACTCACAAACTGCATAACTTTAGTTTTCATTTGTAAACTAGGAAATGTCACCCTTCAAATCCAATCCTGTTTTCACAATTTATACTGGCTAACCTNACAGTTCAGTGTTCNGTTTTGCCCAGGTCTATACTTGTATACAACAGCATTAGTCCTTTAGCTTCGTCATCCATGCCCTCTGTGGTAACTGGGTAAGCAACGCAACTGGATAAATTAAACTATTGCTCTCTAGAACACTGGCCTTGTTTTGNAACTGGGTAAGCAACGCAACTGGATAAATTAAACTATTGCTCTCTAGAACACTGGCCTTGTTTTGTGCGTATTCATGATATATATATATATAATGTACACACAAGGGTATTGAGACTCAGGGCAAAAAAAAGTGTTGAAGGAAAAAAATCCTCATCATTTTCATCATGGGGTAACAGGATAACACCAACAGGGTGTACATATATATATATATATATATACAGTATATATAATTTTTTATAGCACTGTTTTTTATTTTAAACATTTTTATTCCAGCTCTATACAGATTATCCATCCACAAATATGTAATACAATAAAAGAGTAATAAATAAGTATGCTCTATTTATATAATGATGAAACTCTGATCTGTTGTGTTTTTAAGCGTGCATTCATTATTTTATGAAGTGGGTCATTTAAGTTTCTGCCTGATATACTGCATTCTCACCCTCCCCAGGAAAAGCCACGTTTTAAGTTAAACAGTCCAGAATCCTGAGGATCAGCCTGTGCAGTGCTCACCTAACACAAGTGTTTTATCCATTCTTCATGTGTTTAATTCCTAACGCAAACCTTTTAAGACATCACCTCCCAACATCCCTTCAAAGGCGAGGCTTGAAATGGCCTGTTTACATAAAGTGCAAATGTATTCAAGTCAGAGATGTTTGATTAAAAGGAAGAAAGGAAAGTGAAATCAAAGACTCTTAACTGCACATGAAAGCCAATTNCTGCAAACCAATCTGTTCAATTTCCAACCATTTGCACTTTATGAATAAAGGTCAATCTAGCATTAGTACCCAAATGTTAATGTCCCAATGAAAGTCTAAGCTGCTTTAACAGCTGAGCAAGTGAAAGTGAGCATCTAAGGAGGGGGGCAGTGGGTGTTAGGACACACCTAACTATCCNGTTCCTAATAGGAAGTAATTATGTGCTAAGATAAAAGGTGTATTAACAAGATAAACTAAAGCATAGACATGGAAATGCCATTCAGTTAATANGGCCATTGAATTACACGCAATAGTCTTGATATAGTACGCCTATGTTTTTANGATGTTACTTTGACAAAGTACAATTTTGCCAGAAAATAAAACTTTTACATGAAATATCCTGAATGATGCTCCTCACACATGAAACATGCGCCTAGAACTATGCTTTGGGTTTTGGGTGTAATTATAATGCATTTTCACAAACTAATAACAGCAAAGCTGTTNGGATCCACAGAAACACACAATATAAGTAAACTATGACCTACATAGTCCACATCATCATCAATTTATATTATTATATATTGCGCTGCTGATACAGAGGGGCGTTCTGTATAAAAATATGGACATGTCTAAGTTCTGGTATAAATGTATAGAGACGGATGGGGGGGTGGGGGAATGTTAGGAACTATACTGTAGTACACTGAATGGTACTTCAGGTTTTTTTTACTTTAATTTTTAGGGATTTTTACATTATTATATATGATTTAAAATAAAAGATAATTTTTGCATTTTATTTTAAATAGATGGTGATTTTTATTTAAATAAATAGTTATTTAAATAAATAGTTATTTATATAACTAAAAATTAATCTGTCTAGCACTATCACAAACCATAATAACATAAATGTGTTGCTTCTACATTACACATCTGTTTACTTTATTTAGTGAGTGTACTCATTCTTGTGCAATCCAGAATGCCTATACAAACCGGTTGACAGATTCTGTACCATTCAACATCATACCCAATATTGAATACCCAATATTGAGATAATTTTTTTTCTTGCTCAAAAGTAAAGAAGAATGGACAAAACTATATTTATTTATTATTTATTAACAGGTTTTATTATAGTGCCATCAGATTACGCAGCACTTTACAATTTTAACAGAATGGGTGGGGAAGGGGCCCTGCACGCATACTTACACTGTGTAGGTTATTAGGGATTGATACATAGTGGTAAGTGCTATTTANTATACAATGGACCAGCCAGGTTGTAAAGTAAAGTGCTCAGTTCTCTGTATGAAGTTTACCAGTCACACAGCAGTGTTGGTAAACATTTTGATTATTTAGAATTTGTGTGAAATGACCAGAATAAAATGTAATTAAGACATAAACATATTTCCTATCACTTATTTTTCTACACATATCTGTAAAAGATGCACTAATTGGTATCGCACATTGGTATCGTACATTGGTATCGTACGGTATTCCTTAGAACCACTGTATAGATGAATACCACTTGTGCAAATGCCACATTATTTATGTAAGTATTTGCATGTTTGTATAAGCAAATTACCAAAATAGCATGCTAAAATCACAAATCAGATTTGAAATCTGTTAAGCATAGATTTCTACTCTGATACCAACATCATTTCAAGCTTCTGGGGAATAGCTTATAGCTGTCCAGTAGGATGGGTATTTTAAAGCAGGTCGAAAATCACATATACAGCACCCAAAGTCAATTGTTTGCCATTTGGAAGATATCAAATCAGCTGAAAAAAGAAAAATGTTAGAAATNTTGATTATAAGTGCGTCTCATTTCCCCTTTAATTTAATGTTCAGGGTTTCTATAATAATTGCTTATTATATAGGCAATATTCATTTGTTGATGGGTATTTGGCGTGTGTATTTTTGAACCCCAGGACCCCTTAAGAAGTAGCTTATATCACTAGTTAACAATTACAGATGTGGTAACATATTTTGCTTCATACATAGTAATATCTTAAAAAGAATAATGTCACATAAAAAGAAATAACAGACTGGCTCAATAAATTGACAAAGTTTCAGGTTCTGAGAATATATAATACCTGAACTTTCAACCTTCAAATCTTTATCTTTGTTAGGATAATAATACAATATTTAGATTTGCCTAATGATTAATAACAAAGAGATGTATGACTTAACATTTACAAGGTCAAGCAGAATGTACACAAATGATTGCACATTTGATCCACATAACACACATTTCCTTTTGAAGGAAAATCCACTTTTCAAGTTTCTATCATATGTGTTTACATTCATCCGAATCGAAAGCAAATTCGACCATTTCTTGTACTGTAACCCCGTACCCTCTCCCCGCCCANCACATTTGCTTCATGGAAAAGTTTGAAAATCCTTACCATTTACCAAATTAAACTAATTGTAAGCTGCAGCAAAAGCCACATCTGCAGGCTGACGTTTGTCCCTGCCTTCCACTTTCGGCTCTGGAAGCTGTTTTCATCCCATTGATCCCTGAATAGTCATGCCTGTCAGGAAGCCATATCAACCATTATCATTCTAATTTTACTGGCTTTCTTGGTCCCTAATCTAATTTGCAATGATGCTTAAGCATTTCGCAGGACTGCAGCACTTTCTTCAGAATTTCAACAAGAGCATTAAAGTCCCAATTTACATTAATGAAGTGCACATTTAGTTAAGGAGAGGGTAAATGGAGGGTCCTCCAACCACAGTTTTTGTTACACGATACATCTCAAACGCACATATTTTGCTAAATATTGCATTTATCCAACCATATACTGATCAGGATTGAAATATTTTTNNTNNNAA